>CM019718.1:26457132-26637132 GCA_009760885.1 Achatina immaculata
GATGGAGCATGCTAAGAAAGATTAAGATGGAGCATGCTAAGAAAGATTAAGACGGAGCATGCTAAGAAATATTAAGACGGAGCAAGCTAAGAAATATTAAGATGGAGCATGCTAAGAAAGATTAAGATGGAGCATGCTAAGGAAGATTAAGACAGAGTATGCTAAGGAAGATTAAGACAGAGCATGCTAAGGAGGATTAAGACAGAGCATGCTAAGGAAGATTAAGACAGAGCATGCTAAGAAAGATTAAAACGGAGCATGCTAAGGAAGATTAAGACAGAACATGCTAAGGAAGATTAAGACAGAGCATGCTAAGGAAGATTAAGACAGAGCATGCTAAGAAATATTAAGACGGATCATGCTAAGAAAGATTAAGAAGAACATGCTAAGAAAGATTAAGACGGATCATGCTAAGAAAGATTAAAACAGAGCATGCTAAGGGAGATAAGACAGACCATGCTAAGGAAGATTAAGTCAGAGCACGCTAGGAAAGATTAAGGACAGAGCATGCTAAGAAAGATGAAGAAAATTTTCTTCCAAGAGAATGGGTGAACCTTCTGGAATACTCACATGTGATGGGATTAACATGGATCTTCTATGCAGGACATGCCGGTATGCATGGGAATGAGTTGGCTGAGAGATTGGCTGGACGGGCTGAAATACAAGGCAGACTGAAAATGGGCAAAGAGGGCATTTTGGACAGGTTGATGGGGGGGGGGGGGGGGAGGAATGAGGAGAGGTAGTGGATGGACAATGTGCATATATTCATGATGTTAAGATAGAGGAAGGCTGCAGTCAGAAAATCTGAATTTCATGGGAGAAAACGTATAATCAGCAGCGAACATTTCATAGGAACCATTAGTAGACAGCCGCTTCAGTGGATGATGACGTAGGCGGCGGAGTGCGTATGGGAATGTCCTTAATGTAATAATGCCAGATTCTGATTTCTGAATTTCAGATTCAACCAAAAAAAAAATACTTATTTAACAAAAGACTTATTTTTTTTAACAAAAGACTTATTTAACTGATTTAACAAAAGACTTTTTAAACAAAATACTTTGTTAACAAAAGACTTTTTTAAACAGAATACTCATTTAAAAAAGACTTATTTACAAAAGAATGATTTAACAAAAGAATGATTTAACAAAAGACTGGTTTAACAAGAGAATGAGTTTTTTTTAAATGCTGATTTATAAAAAAAACAGATATTTAGAGACATACCTGTAGATTAAAAAACTGTATATAGCCATTTATTTATTTTTTAATTGCTTAATGTAAATCTGGTACATGGGATGATACATCAAACAGCCTGTTATTCGGACCATCCACCCACTCACCCACCCACCCACCCACGCATCCATCCATCCATCCATCCATCCATCCATCCATCCATCCATCCATCCATCCATCCACCCACCCATGCATCCATCCATCCATCCATCCACCCACCCATCCATCCATCCATCCACCCACCCATGCATCCATCCATCCATCCATCCATCCATCCATCCATCCATCCATCCATCCACCTACCCATGCATCCATCCATCCATCCATGAACGAAGTAATCGCCATCAAATATCCATAGTAACGTCTTATACATTTGCAACAAATTTTATCCACTTCTTTGTGTGTCCCTTGCCGGTTTTTTGTGTGCGGTGCCCCAGCTTTGTTGTGAGGCCCCCCAGCTGTGTTGTGAGGCCCCCCCCCCAGCTTTTTTGTGAGGCCCCCAGCTTTGTTGTGAGGGCCCCAGCTTTGTTGTGAAGCCCCCAGCTTTGTTGTGAGGGCCCCCAGCTTTGTTATGAGGCCCCCCCACCCCCAGCTCGGTTTTAATGGTTCTTCACAAAACTATCCCTCTCATCTCCATCACATGACTCTTCTAACAATAATCTTGAAGTCTTCCAGCAACACCTGATCAACTCAGTTTTCACAGCCGTGTTTTCTTGCTATAAGAGCGCTCATGTCTTTTCTTAGTTTTTGTTGTTGGTGTTTTTTTCAGTCAGCGGTTCCCAGACTATTTTGGGGGCACCTCTAAATCAGGAGTGGTCGGAGACGTAAAAAATTACGACTGTAGTAAAACAAGTTCTCGTAACAAAGGTAAACAGACGTGTATATATATATATATATATATATATATAGAGAGAGAGAGAGAGAGAGAGCGAGAGGGGTGATGAAAGCAGGCAGGAACGAGAGTGACGGAACGTGCAAATGAAGAACGTACAACAATCCAATATATCTGTAAAATGCCTTCTTTTTGTGCCCGTTTTTTTTTTACAAGGAGGATACCACAAGAGCTAAGTGTTTAACTTTTCATCTATTTCTCGCGTTTTTATCTGTAGTATTTTTTGTGTGTGTGGTCCTTGAAAAAGGATATGTGTCGAAATATTGAATTGTTTTATGCCACTTGTGTTTCTGCCAACTCTCCTCATCCTCTCTATATCTGTTTTTTAAAGAAAATCTGAACAACACACCAAAGTCTACCTAAAACGCAGTGATATGTAACCCGCCACCAGGGAAATTATTATTATTATTTTTAATACTGAAATTTAACAAAAACTAATAATATTTCAGCGCTTTTTTCACTACGTGACTTAGTCACTGGAGTTGCTGTTATTTCAATATTTAGGCGTGAGGACATAAGTTTGTATGATTTTGAAATCACAATTGAGCAGGGTCTCCAATGTTTTTTTTTCATAATCTTCCCACGACTTTACCTGAAAGCTGCCGTGACCCTAATTTGGGGTCGCGACCCGAGGCTGCGAATACTGACTTTAAGTGCACTAAGTCTATCACGCAACAGTGACATTCAGCAAGAATAGTATTTTCATTTCTTCTTCCCTCATTTTTGAAGAATTAGAACGTGTAATTATAGTAACTGAAATGCTAGAACATTTAGGTTATTTCCTATTGCCCCTGCTGTTGTTCTTGCTGTTGCTCCTTCTGCTGTTTGTTTATGTTCTCCGTGTAGATCTGTGAGGCAAGAGTCCCTGGTATTTCTTGCCAGCATAACGACCATTAAGTATATGCATCTAATTGGATACATTGAATATTCCTGGGGCTCCCGATTCACCCCCCTCCCCCGCCCCAAATCGGGCCTCTTACATTTTCAAAAAGCTCCACGACAATGAAGTACACATCAACACCTAGATCACAACCTTCATAAAGTACCCCCAACAGCCGATATCAAGAACATAGAACAAGAACCGGATATCTTTGCAGGCGCCTATTTTTAAAAATGTGTTCTTGACTCATCATGACTTCAGACACTCGGAGCCGAGTGACAATCTAGAAGTTAAATTTTGTGTGTGTGTGTGTGTGTGTTTACATTGTTTAACTCTCCTTATAACAGCCAGTTCAAATGTAATATCCACCCCCATTTATGCATGCGAAAGCTGGAAAACAACTAAAGAATGGACAAGAAATTAGACTCTTTTGAAAACAAATGACTAAGGAAAATACTCGGCGTCAAGTGAAACGAATTCAAGAACTATGCAGAGATAAGACAGATGATAGAACAACAACCAGTCTCATGGAAAAAGAGATGGACATATGTTGGTCACTTGATGAGAAGAAATGATCAGAGAATCCCAAAACAAGCTATCAAGTGGAACACAACAGGCCAAAGAAAAGAGGCAGACCGCGTGAAATTCTGAAGAGGACATTATTAAGAGAGGCCAAATTAACAGGCATAAAATCCCTTGATGAGGTTGAAAGACTTGCCGAAGACAGGAAAAATTGGCGAACTACCTTGCGAGCCCTATGTGACGTATAACGGCACGGGAAGGATATAAGATATAACAGCCATTATGAGAAACAGACTGAGGTGGTTCGGGCATTTAGAGAGAACAGCAGAGAATGGACAGTGATGGTCTTTGAAGTGGTGAAGGGGATATACCAGGAGAGAAAGACCTAGATAACGATGGCGAGACACCCTAGAAGAAAATATACATCATCATCATCATCATCATCATCATCATCATCATCATCATCATCATCATCATCGCCTTTCACGCCTTTGAGAGCACAGACCACGGATAAAGGCTCTCCGGTCATCCCTGTTCTTGGAATTATTCTCTGCTTCCTTTCCTTGTCTCTGAGCACTGTTATAATTTCCTCTTACTTCTAGGTGTAGGTCTTCCTCGTTTTCTATTTCCTTGAGGATTCCACGCCAGTGCCTGTCGTGCTATGATGGTGTCGGGTTTCCTCATGACTCCCAGAGCTCTGTGGGTGGCCCCTCTGGTTCATGACTTCCAGAGCTCTGTGGGTGGCCCATCTGGTTCATGACTTCCAGAGCTCTGTGGGTGGCCCCTCTGGTTCATGACTTCCAGAGCTCTGTGGGTGGCCCATCTGGTTCATGACTTCCAGAGCTCTGTGGGTGGCCCATCTGGTTCATGACTTCCAGAGCTCTGTGGGTGGCCCCTCTGGTTCATGACTTCCAGAGCTCTGTGGGTGGCCCATCTGGTTCATGACTCCCAGAGCTCTGTAGCCCCTCTGGTTCATGACTTCCAGGGCTCTATGGGTGGCCCCTCTGGTTCATGACTCCAATAGCTCTGTAGCCCCTCTGGTTCATGACTCCAGAGACGTCTATTGTCTGCAGCAGTGAGCCTCAGTGGCTGGGAAAGCTGCAGCATCGAGCCTCAGGGGCTGGGAAAGCTGCTGAATTCAGCTGCTGCTCAAGGAAGAAGTATGTGCGTGTGTGTGTCTGAGTGAGTGTGTGTGTGTGTGTGTCTGAGTGAGTGTGTGTATGTTTGTTGTTTTCAGTTTGTATTGGGGATCCGATGTAGCTTTCATTAAAAAAAAATACGATGATGAAAGTGACCATAGAGTGAAAACTGGTCCATTATCATAATCTTATTTCTTAAATATATGCGCATAAAATCTTCTTCTTCTTCTTCTTCTGCTTTAGGATTATCATTGTTATTGTTGTGTTTCTTCCTCTTTCTTTTCCTTTGATTCTTCATTTTCATCATAACTGTCATCATCATCATCATCATCATCAACATTAATTTCATATACGATTTGTCTATTAACCGGTTACCATCTTGACACGTCTCTAAAATCGGCTTACTAAAGCCTCATTCATCCAGGCACACTCGGCCGCCCCTCTGTCCGTGTCTCCGCGACCTTTCTTCTCACCGTGTACAAAATCTGACTTAACCCCGTGGGGCAAGTACGGGAGATAACCGCGTCAAAAACGGCAGCGGCCACGGGAGATAACCGCGTCAAAAAAACCAACACCGGCCATCTCAGGTTCTTGCAAAAAGTAGGCGCCTGCAAAGATACCCGGCTCTTGTTCTGTGTTCTTGATATCGGCTGCTGGGGGTACTTTACGACGGTTGTGATGTAGGTGTTGATGCGTACTTCAGTGCGGCGGAGCGTGACGAAAATGTAAGAGGTCCGGTTTTGAGAGGGAGGTTGGGCGGTGCAAGAAATACCAGGGACTCGTGCCTCACAGAGAACATAGACAAAACAGCAGAAGCGGCAACAGCAAGAACAACAGCAGGGACAACAGGAAATAACATAACTGTTCTAGCATTTCAGTTACTATAATTACACGTTCTAATTCTTCAAAAATGAGGGAAGAAGAAGTGAAAATACTATTATTGTTTATGTGAGAGTAGTTTTGCCAGCAAAAAAAAAAAGTACACCGCACCTTCCCCCCCCCCCCCCCTTTTCTGGCTGACATCACGATATAAGGACCTGACAAAACACACAGCAAGCTGGCTACGTCAAGCGCAGGTAAAGGCCAAGGCAAGACTTTGTAACATCAGTGTAAGAAGGGGCATCAAATCCACCGAACAAACAGCAAGGAAGGTTGATAGGTTACAAATGTGAGCTGTTATAAACCAAACTCCTGAAGCAGTTATAAACCAACCCCGTGAAGCTGTTATAAACCAACCCCGTTAAGCAGTTATAAACCAACCCCGTGAAGCTGTTATAAACCAACCCCGTTAAGCAGTTATAAACCAACCCCGTGAAGCTGTTATAAACCAAAAACCCACAGAGCTGTAGGAGTCATGAACCAGAGAGGCCACAGAGATCTGAGAGTCATGAACCAGAGAGGCCACAGAGATCTGAGAGTCATGAACCAGAGAGGCCACAGAGATCTGAGAGTCATGAACCAGAGAGGCCACAGAGATCTGGTAATCATGAACCAGAGGGGCCACAGAGATCTAAGAGTCATGAACCAGAGAGGCCACAGAGATCTGAGAGTCATGAACCAAAGGGGCCACAGAGATCTGGGATTCATGAACCAGAGAGGTCACAGAGATCTGAGAGTCATGAACCAGAGAGGCCACAGAGATCTGAGAGTCACGAACCAGAGAGGCCACAGAGATCTGGGAATCATGAACCAGAGGGGCCACATAGCTCTGGGAATCATGAACCAGAGGGGCCACATAGCTCTGGGAATCATGAACCAGACCAGAGGGGCCACAGAGCTCTGGGGGTCATGAAACAGAGGGACCCACCCTCCTTCTCCTCGAGCGTCAGAAATTTATGAGCGCCGAAACGCTTGCCAGAGGAGCGGGCGAAGGGTGTACCTCTCTAGCGATCGGAGGTACTTTCGCTCTCCACAACAGTTTTCCGCCCCATTACTACCGAGAATCCCCTGACACGTTTTATTTCTTAACTCCGTGCAACACTCTTGAATATAAATAAGCTTTATTCCAGACAATAAAACGCAAAACACAATATATAAACCTACGTGCTTCCTCTCACTGTTGGTATCTACGGTCGGGTCGTACAAACTACAGGCCAGTTAAGAATATTATGCAGATAGATTATGACCTCGTGGTAGAAGACTCCCAAGCAGGGTTATGGGTTTTTTGTTTTTGTTTTGTGAAAACCAATAGCGAGAGAGAGAGAGAGAGAGAGAGAGAGAGAGACGGAGAGAGAGAGAAAGCGAGAGAGAGAGAGAAAGCGAGAGAGAGAAAGAGAAAGTGAGAAAGAGAAAGAGAGAAAGCGAGAGAGAGAGAGAGAAAGAGAAAGCGGTAGAGAGAGAGAAAGCGTGAGAGAGGGAGAAAGCGAAAGAGAGAGAGAGAGAGAGAAAACGAGAGAGAGAGAGAAAGCGAAAGAGGGAGAGAGAGAAAGAAAGAAAGAGAGAGAAAGGGCGTGCGAGAGAGAGAGAGAGAGAGATAGAAAGAAATGGCGTGTAAGTGGACATACGGGACTGGCACGATATTTAAGGTGAAATCAATAAGAACCAACGTCAAAAGCAATAAAACTATGCCTATCGAGATACTCGCACAGAAGAACTTTGAGAATACAATGTCCTGTATGAGGAAATTGTCAGAAGAAGTGTTATATCAGATGAAGGGAAGGAAATGAGGGTCACACTGGACTACATGAGACAAGAGATAAATCCGGGATCATGTAATATAGAAGTGGCCTGCTTCTAACGATGGTGGATTTTGTACGTCGAAAGTTGGCTGAAATAGCAAATCTCAGGAAATCTCGTCTGATAGTTATTATTAATATCAGATATCCAGCAGACAGCGAACTCATGACATCCAGCCCTTTTTTCAAAGACAGGTAGCAGACATCGGATATCCAGCCTGCTTCAAATACAGACAGCAAACACTTGGCATCTGCCATACTCCAGATACACACCACTAACATCTGACATTCACATTTCTCAAAAGCTGGAAAGGCCAGAGAAAATCTATGTAAAAATGCTATAAATAAAGCGGATAAAAGTATAAAGATGGTAGTTCTACAGCTGGTACTAGAGGAGAAATGTTTATGGATGTGGATGGGTGTAGTCTTATGAAAAGATAAAAAAAAGGGGGAAGGAAAACAAAAACTAACTGGAAAAAAAAACAACCACCATTTGCGCAGTGCGGCTTTATCAGGGACAGCAGGCATGGAGTTGTACTAGGTGTAAAGATTTGGCGTGTTTTTGTTATGTCACATGACATTTGAAACAGGGAAGGATGTGAAGTGTTAGTGTCTTCACTTTTCAAGACTACAGCGTCGTGAGATAAGGAGGCTAGCATCTGTCCTCACTGGCTTTATTTTCCTCAGAAAACATCAAGTGCCAATTTCTTTTTAAGCTAGGTCGTCCACAAAAAAAAAAAAAATCCGCCACAGTGGAGAATCGAACATGGGGCCTTCAGTTCGACGTTAGAGTAAACTACCACTGCACCATGGTGACACCATTGATAGCTCTATTTAATTGCATGAATGGACCTAAGATAACAAATTTTTTTCAGAAAACTCCGCTAGTTTGTGTCTGAACACGTCGGTACCAACACTAGCGACAAAGTTAAGATAACAAACTTTTCAGAAAACTCCGCTAGTTTGTGTCTGAACACGTCGGTACCAACACTAGCGACAAAGTTAAGATAACAAACTTTTCAGAAAACTCCGCTAGTTTGTGTCTGAACACGTCGGTACCAGCGCTAGCGACAAAGTTAAGATAACAAACTTTTCAGAAAACTCCGCTAGTTTGTATCAAACACATCGGTACCAGCGCTAGCGACAAAGTTAAGATAACAAACTTTTCAGAAAACTCCGCTAGTTTGTGTCTGAACACGTCGGTACCAACACTAGCGACAAAGTTAAGATAACAAACTTTTTAGAAAACTCCGCTAGTTTGTGTCTGAACACATCGATACCAACACTAGCGACAAAGTTAAGATAACAAACTTTTTAGAAAACTCCGCTAGTTTGTGTCTGAACACATCGATACCAACACTAGCGACAAAGTTAAGATAACAAACTTTTTAGAAAACTCCGCTAGTTTGTGTCTGAACACATCGGTACCAGCACTAGCGACAAAGTTAAGATAACAAACTTTTTAGAAAACTCCGCTAGTTTGTGTCTGAACACATCGATACCAGCGCTAGCGACAAAGTTAAGATAGCAGAGGGTTTCTAGAACAGTCGTGACTGGATCACGTCCAAGACATTCCGAACGATTGTTGTTTCATAAAACAGCCAATCCCGCTCTACATTCATCTGTTTCCAATCGGCTGAACAATCAGAAGTGCAAGAGGAAGTTCGCTGTAACGGATCTCCAATTTGTTCTGCCTTCTGCTTTCATAGTGCACACTGATCAAATCCATTCCTCCCGTATCTCTTGATGTTGTCCATACTTCTCTGATTCTCTCTCTCTGAACTTTAAGTGCCCAGGGCACATGGGGCTTCCACAAGGGTTTTCCACAAATGCCTGTCTTTCGCCTTTTTTTCTGCTCTTGCCCAGGTGAGCCCTCTATTGCTCAACATCCTTTCTGTTGTTCTTCTCCATGTCTCTTTTGGTCTACCCTTACTTCTGCTCCCCTGTGGTGTCCATCTTAGTGCTATTTTTGGTAGTGAGTTGTTCTCTGATTCATTGCTCTGTTTTTGATTGCCTCTCTCTCTTTCTCTCTGTCTCTGTCTCTCTCTGTGTCTCTCTCTGTGTGTCTCTCTGTGTGTCTTTCTCTGTGTTTCTCTGTCTCTCTCTGTCTCTCTATCTCTCTCTTTGTCTCTCTCTGTCTGTCTCTCTTCCCCCCTCTTTCTTCTACTCTTCCCTCAGATATGGTTCTCAACATTGTATCACGCTCCGTGTTAAGGTAAAATTTAAAATGTTCTATGATTAATTTTAGTTAGTTTATACTTCCTTCGATCGCCTTCTTCTCTGTCCACTCTCTTGTGTATCCATATTTCAACGTAAGTAAAGGAATGGATAGAGAAACGTTGCCATATTATACAATGGAGGCACTTGGGGCATATGGTGTGGGTGCCTACATTTTCCTTGATCTGTCAGCACACTAGAGCAGCGGTGCGCAAACTATGAATATTTTATCAGGGCGACGATTTTATAAGATTTTAGTGCTTTATATGGGATTCAATGTGAAATTTCAGAAAAAAAGTAATCTTTTGTGGAAAAAAAGGGAGACAGCAATGTACCAATCCGTGGCTTGAAAATAGATAAGATTACCACACTTTTTACAATTCGTAATGAAGAGATTATACGCCTGTGAGACCTGGACACTTAACAAAACAGATGAGAAACACATAAATGCCTTCGATTGTAAATGCTACAGAAGAGTCCTTCAAATGTCGTGGACACAAAAAAAAAAGAACAAATATATCCATACTACAAGAACTCAGTATTGAAGAATGTTGGCTAGTAAGGAAAATTAAGCAAAGAAAACTTAAATATTTTTTACATATTAAACGTCATGATAATTTAGAGAACACAGTCTTGGAAGGGTACATAATGGGAAAAAGAAAGAGAGGAAGACCAAGGCTAAGATGGCTGCATGATATCGGTGATGATCTGCGAGTGGACGCATCAGCAGCAGCAGCTGCCATCTTGCTTACAACTCAGAGGCCTACAGGAGAGCTGGTAGGGAGGCAAAGTTCCGCAAGGGACATGAAAATGACTGACTGAACTAAGAGATTATCACTGCTCAGCACAGAACCAAACAAGTGAGAAAGTTTCACAGATAGATCCAGTTCTTGTCACGGCTTTTGCCTGTAATATGGGCGAGGAATAACCTGATATGAAGAAAAGGGTTTTTTTTTTTTGGGGGGGGGGGGGGGGATAACACATAAGTTTACTTGTAAAGGTTAAAGGTTAAAGGTAATCCTATCATGCCTTAGAGGCACATAGGGATATAGTGTTAGTGCCCTTATTTTCCTTGACCTGTCAGCACACTAGAGGGTGATATGGTCAGTATCACGCCTGGCCGCCTTTCCTTCCCCAACTCCAGAAGAAGTCGGGTACCCATTTCTACAGCTGGGTGACTGTCCATATTACTTGTAATATACGTATAATATATCGTATTTTCAAATATTCTTTTCATACGTATTATAATATTTAAATGTTGTTTGTCTGTTTGTGTTTCGTATCTGTCTTATGCCTTACCTACATTTCAGTAGAAAAAGTGGGGCTAAAGATATATTATGATAAAACCGAACGCATGAGAATAGCAGGGCCAAAACAATAAAGAAAGCAAGACAATCAGATCCAAATAGAAGGTATAAGGATTAAAAATACAAATTCATATAAATATCTTGGGGCATTATTAACAGCTTCAGCATTGTAAGAGATGAAAGAAGAGCCAGGATACAAGCAGGAAGCAACACTTATTATTTTGTCCTTTAACACTTTTTGCAATAAATAAAATCCTGTCACACAACACCAAACTAAATATAGCAAAGGCACGGGTTAGACCGGTTGTCTTGCATGGATCAGAAACATGGAGCACTACAAAAACAAGATGAAGCACAGTTACACATTTTATCTTAAGAAGAACGTTTGGACCAGTTAGAGATCCTATATCACAAGTATGGGAAATTTGACATAACAAAGACATACTCACGCTATTTCAGTCTACACTTATAACTACCATTATGAAAAACAACATACTAAGATGACTCGGAACGCTGAATGAATGAATGTATCTGTGTTTCGGCATTTATGTCTGGTGTGCCTACCCTAGTGGTACTGAAAATGAGAAAGATAAATACAGAAGAAATAAATATATCATTGCATATTACTGAACATAAGTAATTTCATTTGCCACAACCAATACAACAACCAGTCCTCTGTAGCTAAATCGCTAAAGACGCACTTCAAAAAGTGCAGTGCCAACTGGAAGATCATGGGTTCAATCCGGGAACCGGGAAAAAAAAAAGCAAAAACTCACAAGACCTCTGGGAGTCATGACCCAGAGGGGCCCACCCCCTTAGAGTGTCAGGAGTTTAAAGGGCCGAAACACTTGTCTGAGGGGGGGGGGGTACTTCCTCTGATGATCTGAAGGAGTTGTGTTGTTCCGCTCTTTACGGTAGAGTTTCCTGCATATATGTACTCATCTGCAGTTTATTTGTGCCATAAACCTATCTCCCGTGACATTCACTTGTTTTATGTCTTCACATTTCCAGGCCACTGCAGCCTCCTGAGGCAGGGATGCCAGGACCTGTCCTCTTTGCCTTTGTTTTCCTAGGGAAATCCCCAGGTACCTATTTGTGGAGGTTGGATTGACCATGCTGTCGGTCGGTCCGGAAAAAATTCCTCCCAAGTGCGAAATCGAACCAGGGACCTTCTGATGGGCAGGCAAGTGCACTAACCACTACACCACTGTGGCACCAATAAAATAAGGTATAATTGTTTTAAGTTATAATAACCATTTTGTTACCCTTTACAAAAAAAGGTAAAATTCCTGTTTCCATGGCATTAAGGCACACTGGGGATATGGTGTCAGGCCCGTATTTCCAAGACCATCGGCTCATGAAAGTCTGATGTGGTCAGTATCACGTCTGGCCGCATTTACCTTCCCTGATTTTTGTAGTACCCATTTTTAGAGGCTGGGTGGACCCCGGGGTCTTTTTGGTGTGGTGGTACCAGAAAAAAACTATTGGGATTTGAACCAGATACCAGCTCCTAACCAGTCAGCCAACGAGGCCGCCTATACTTTGCAAATGAAAAAAAAAATTAAAGGGCATTCTCGCGAGAAAATGTTTGCTCCAGCACAAGTTGAGACTGATGTGGGTCAGCTTCACGCCTGATTGCCTTTCCTTCCCCAGCTCCAGAATGCCAGATACCCTTTTCTATAGTTGGGTGACTGCGGCGCCACCGGCAGGTTTCGAACCATCGACGTTTTGTGATGAGAGACTAGTGCACTAAGTATACCGCCACTCGAGCGCGGACACTTCTGTGGCTTCTGTCTTTGTGTTCACACTTCTCGCTATAGAGGAGGTTTATATCATTATTTTGTTAGCAGTTGTTCTTTGAGGTAAGGTTGCTCACTGTGTTCAGTCATTACTATTTCTTTTTTTCACATGTTTTTCGTCTATAATGTGTATCCAGGAATTATAAAACATTTTCACATGTTCTTCCAACTATAATGTGAACTGAAGAATGATGAACATTTTCACATGTTCCTTGTCCCTTATATATCTATACTTAAGAATTATGAACATTTTAACATGTTCCTTTTTCACAGCTTTGTAACAGCACGCAACAGCACCACCACAAGGAATCATCAAGCGGGAAAAGTTGAGACAAAGAAAGGCCATTATGAGTTTGAACAATACGTTATTAACGTCCAATGTCAGCTTTTAACAGCACCAGCAACGAGAAATATGACACCAGCAGATCGTTATTAACTCTTAAAGAACTGAGTTTGTGAGCAGATAAAAAAAAACACACACACACACACGCCAGCAATTTTAGTTTTTCCTGTAAAACACAATCCCAGATGAAGGGAAACACGACACCTTTTTTTTCTCCTGTGGACAAAATAATACATAATGAGGGCAAAAACAGACTGCCACTGAAGCAGTACCTGATATTTGTAATCACGAACAGAGAGATGGAGGAACTTAAACAAAAAGAAAATATATTCTACGAGGATAATTGACGTCTAGAACTTCTTTTTTAAGAAGGCGGGACACTCTGAAATTAATGATTGTTGCTTCCAACCCTCACCTGAAGCTAATGATTGTTGCTTCCAACCCTCACATGAAGCTAATGATTGTTGCTTCAAACCCTCACCTGAAGCTAATGATTGTTGCTTCCAACCCTCACATGAATCTAATGATTCTTGCTTCCAACCCTCACCTGAAGCTAATGATTGTTGCTTCCAACCCTCACCTGAATCTAATGATTGTTGCTTCCAACCCTCACCTGAATCTAATGATTGTTGCTTCCAACCCTCACCTGAAACTAATGATTGTTGCTTCCAACCCTCACCTGAATCTAATGATTGTTGCTTCCAACCCTCACCTGAAACTAATGATTGTTGCTTCCAACCCTCACCTGAATCTAATGATTGTTGCTTCCAACCCTCACCTGAATCTAATGATTGTTGCTTCCAACCCTCACCTGAAACTAATGATTGTTGCTTCCAACCCTCACCTGAATCTAATGATTGTTGCTTCCAACCCTCACCTGAATCTAATGATTGTTGCTTCCAACCCTCACCTGAATCTAATGATTGTTGCTTCCAACCCTCACCTGAATCTAATGATTGTTGCTTCCAACCCTCACCTGAAACTAATGATTAATGCGTCCAATCCTTTTACACTTCTCCGAAATGGTGTTTAAATCAGGGGAAAAAAGCACACATTTCTAACATTCTACAGAAGTATACTTTCTTACATCTTACACCCTTCTCGTGCCTTTAAACATCACATAGGACTCGCGAGATAGTTCGCCAATTTGTCCTATTTTCGACGAGCTTTTCAACCTCACCAAGGGATCCACTAAACTGGCCTCTCTTAACAATGTCCTCTTTAGAGTTTTACGTGGTCGACTTCTTTTTCTTCGGCTTGTTGTGTTCCACTTGATAGCTTGTTTTGGGATTCTCTGACTGTTTCCTCTCAGCTCATAACCGACATATGTTCATCTTCTTTTTCTGATCACTCATGAGACTGGTTGTTGTTTGCTCATCTGTCTTATCTCTGCATCGTTCTTGAATTCATTCCACTTTATACCGAGTATTTTCCCGAGGCATTTGTTTTCAAAAGAGTCTAATTTCTTGTCAAATTTCTTTAGTTGTTTTCCAGCTTTCACATGCATAAATGAAGGCGGATATTACATTTGAATTGAATAATCTTAATTTAGTTTTTGTGCTTAGAACTTTTGAATGCCACAAACTTTCGCCGTGTGACATATCTGTATGATGGCAACTTACGGGCGTGGGCACTGTTTTGATGCACGAACATACTGTGCAGGGGATAAAGAACCACAAAAAGTGGAGACCTGCATATCTCACAACCCATACAAATGCAAAATGGGGGAGGGGAGGGGAGGGGGGGGGGGTGGGCAAGGAGGACCAAATCAAAACCGGATACCC
The DNA here is from genome assembly GCA_009760885.1 of Achatina immaculata. Classification (NCBI taxonomy): domain Eukaryota; kingdom Metazoa; phylum Mollusca; class Gastropoda; order Stylommatophora; family Achatinidae; genus Lissachatina; species Lissachatina immaculata. Next base: position 26,471,921 of record CM019718.1, read on the forward strand.
TGGGATGAGAAAACTCTAAAGTCAAAGGTCAAAGCTGTGATGTGTTAAGAAAATATAAAACATTTGTTATATCTAGAATTGCTGTTGTCACCTCTACAGGAACCTAGATGGTATAGGATAAAGAATTGTGGGAAACCTTTACAGGAACCTTGATGGCATAGGATAAAGAATTGTGGGAAACCTTTACAGGAACCTTGATGGCATAGGATAAAGAATTGTGGGAAACCTCTACAGGAACCTTGATGGCATAGGATAAAGAATTGTGGGAAACCTCTACAGGAAACTTGATGACATAGGATAAAGAATTGTGGGAAACCTCTACAGGAAACTTGTTAGCATTGTATAGTGGGAAACCTCTACAGGAACCTTGACTGCCTGAGACAAAGAACTGTAGGAAAACTCTACAGGAACCTTGACTATCTAGGACAAAGAACTATGGGAAACCTCTACAGGAACCTTGATGGCATAGAATGAAGAATTGTGGGAAACCTCTGCAGGAACCTTGATGGCATAAGATAAAGAATTATGGGAAACCTCTACATTAACTTTGATGGCATAGGATAAAGAATTGTGGGAAAGCTTTGCAGGAATATTGTTGGCATTGCACAGTAAGAAACCTCTACAGAAACCTTGAAGGCATAGAACTATGGGAAATACTCGTACATTCTTATGATTGTATAAATATTGAAATAAATGAATTCTTTGAAAGAATTCATAGAACTGATAGACAAGTACAGACATTCTGAAGAGTTGGAAATGATAGACAAGTACATACACTCTGAAAAGTTGGAAATGATAGACAAGTACATACACTCTGAAAAGTTAGAATGATAGACAAGTACATACACTCTGAAGAGTTGGAAATGATAGACAAGTACATACACTCTGAAACATTGGAAATGATAGACAAGTACATACACTCTGAAGAGTTGGAAATGATAGACAAGTACATACACTCTGAAACATTGGAAATGATAGACAAGTACATACACTCTGAAGAGTTGGAAATGATAGACAAGTACATACACTCTGAAACATTGGAAATGATAGACAAGTACATACACTCTGAAGAGTTGGAAATGATAGACAAGTACATACATTCTGAAGAGTTGAAAATGATAGACAAGTACATACACTCTGAAGAGTTGGAAATGATAGACAAGTACATACACTCTGAAACATTGGAAATGATAGACAAGTACATATACTCTGAAGAGTTGGAAATGATAGACAAGTACATACACTCTGAAAAGTTGGAAATGATAGACAAGTACATACACTCTGAAAAGTTGGAAATGATAGACAAGTACATACATTCTGAAAAGTTGGAAATGATAGACAAGTACATACACTCTGAAGAGTTGGAAATGATAGACAAGTATATACATTCTGAAGAGTCCATCAACAGAGTTTTGGAAACAAGAGATGTCAACTGCTGGAAACATGGAGGCACCTACAAGGCTGGTTATTACAGAAGATTGGGGATTACAGAGAAAATACAGAAGCAAAACCGTTAAAAAGGAAGGGAAGTCGACAGAGAATGATGGGAGTTTTTAACTTCGCAACCTTACTTATTTAACTTGTATACTGAAAACATAATGAGGAATGTTAGAGATGATGCAGACAAAGAATATTACGATGCCATAACAATTGGAGGTTATGAAATACCAGAGATTAGATATGCTGATGACACAGTATTACTGTCCACAACGCAAAAAGGAATGGAAAAACTAATTATGTCAGTCCGTAAGAACAGCGAAGAACAAAACCTCTATCTTAATGCAAAGAAAACTAAATTGATGACAACTAACAAAACAAACAAGGCAGCTGAAATATGTATCAATGAGGAAAAACTGGAAGAAGTGGAGAGTTTTGAATATCTTGTATAACTACTAACTAGTAGTGGAGATACAATGAGGGAAATTAAAAGGAGGACGTCTATCGCTCTTCAGAAAGTAAAACAACTAAAGAATCTGTGGAGAGGAGCAGACAGAACCACAAAAATAAGATTTTTAAGGGCATGCATCTTTCCCATGGCAACATATGCCTGTGAGACCTGGACACTTAACAAAACAGCTGAGAAACGCATAAATGCCTTTGAATGTAAATGCTACAGAAGATTTCTTCAAATATCATGGACACAAAAAAAGAACAAATATATCTATACTACAAGAACCTAATATTGAAGAAGGCTGGCTAGTAAAGAGGATTAAAGAGAGAAAACTTAAATATTTTGGACACATTAAACGTCATGATAATCTTGGAAGGGTACATAATGGAAAAAGAAAGAGAGGAAGACCAAGGCGAAGATGGCTGCAAGACATTGTTGATGATCTGCAAATGGATGCATCAGCAGCAGGCCATCTTGCTCACAACCGAGAGGCCTACAGGAGTGCTGTTTGGGAGGCAAAGTTCCGCAAGGGACATGCAAATGAATGAATGAATGATGAATGAATGACCCAGAAGATCGAACAACCGCCTTCGTCGTCAAGAGCAACACAGCAACCCGGAAACTTCTAAAACCCATTTTGATCACTGAACTATGTAACTGCCAGCTATATCGTCACGTGACATCTGGCACGAAACCGAGGTCACGTGAGCTCAGAAACTCAGTCCGTGTAATAAGACTGTCACAGGCAATATACATAAAGAGAGGGGGGGGGGAGACGGAGATAGAAAAGGAAAGAGTGAGAGAGAGAGGGTGGAAGCTAGAGAGAAAGAGAGAGAGAGAGGGTGGAAGCTAGGGAGAAAAAGAGAGAGAGAGAGGATGGAAGCAGAGAGAAAAAGAGAGAAAGAGAGGATGGAAGCTAGAGAGAAAAAGAGAGAGAGAGGGTGGAAGCTAGAGAGAAAAAGAGAGAGAGAGAGGGTGGAAGCTAGAGAGAAAAAGAGAGAGAGAGTGGGTGGAAGCTAGAGAGAAAGAGAGAGAGAGAGAGAGAGGGTGGAAGCTAGAGAGAAAAAGAGAGAGAGAGAGACAGAAGGAGAGAGAGAGTGGGGCTTTGGGAGAAATATTGTAAGGTGATGCAGAATTATTGTTGGGGCCCTACCCCAATGATTAGCCATTCTTTCTTTATCAATCACGGGCCTCTCCAAGAAAAAAAGAGGACAGTTCTGCAAGCCCTCGAGCAACGGACGGGCTGTCCCAGTGCCGTCTTAACACATGAGCCCATCTGGACACTGCTCAAGGGCCTCATGCAACCAGCCCGTGGAAATTCATATATATGAGTGTGTCATAAAATCAAAAATGTGTTGATTAATCTTTACTTTAGAGCACGTTTTTTTAAAAAAACTATTGAAAGTGAATTTTACTGAAACTAATAATAAAAATATGCTTAAGTCTAATATGTATACTTCAATTCCTATCATTACTTGCATAGGTCAGTGAGGACTGGTGGGGGCCCAATGCATTACTTTGCCCAGGGACCCCCCCTCATATGCTGCTAAGACGGCCCTGGTTGTACCTCCTTTTCATTGGGCATGAAATTCAGACATACACACACACACACATCCATCCATCATCATCCACATCCTTGGCCCTGTAGCGTCTTGCAGGGCAGCAGTAAACTCTCTCCACCTCTCACGGTCTGCGGCCAGCCTTTGTTTTGTGCCCCCCCCCCCCCAGGCTGTGCTGTATGCCACTCGTTTCTGCTTCCAAAGTTCTCCGCCAGGTAGCCCTTGGTCTTCCTCTCTTTCTTTTTCCCCTGGGGTTTTCATCTCATGGCTGTTTTAGCGATGTTGCTGGGGTCTCTTCGGAGCACGTGACCAGTCCATTTCCAGCATATTTACATATTTATTTCTCTCGCTTTCTTCTAGTTCACACTGGGCAAGTAAGTCTCTGTTACTCATTGTCTGTGACTGGTATTCAGAATCTTCATGAGGCAGGTTGTGTGACATGAGGATAATATACTCACTTCCTTTTCAATTGCTCTCCAACAATCTGCTCCATAGAAGAGTATGGGTAACACACAGCTTTGATACGCCCGTTATTTTTGGTTCTAGTACTGTACTGGGAGGACTTCCAGATGTTTCTAGGATTAATTAAAAGCTGCTCAATCTTTCTTTATTCTACTCTTTATATTTGTGCTTGTTCCTCCATTAGGTGTTAGTGTGCTGGCAATGTATAAGAAGGCATTTGTTTCTGTTAGGTTTTGGTTTTATATATATATATATATATATATATATATATAAATATATATATATATATATATATATATCTCTGAACCTTAAGTGCCCAGGGCACATGGGGCTTCCGCAAGGGTTTTCCACAAATGCCTGTCCTTCGCCTTTTTTTCTGCTCTTGCCCAGGTGAGCCCTCTATTGCTCAACATTCTTTCTGTTGTTCTTCTCCATGTCTTTTTTGGTCTACCCTTACTTCTGTTCCCCTGTGGTGTCCATCTTAGTGCTATTTTTGGTAGTGAGTTGTCAGTCATTCCGAGCACATGTCCCAACCATCGCCAGCGTCTTTCCTCAATAATTGTTGCCAGTGGTTTCATCTGCATTTCTGCTAATAAGATGTTATTTCTTATGGTGTTTGGCCAAAATATTTTTCTAATTCTTCGTAAACATTTAGTCTGGAAAGAATTTAACTTGTTTTCTATGGTTTTGGTGATTTTCCAGCATTAACTTCCATAGAGTAGTACACTTAGAACATTACTCTTAAATATCCTGATATTCATATTTATGCTTAGTTTTTTTTATTTCCATATAGTCTGTGCAGCATTGCAAAAGCCTGGTTAGCTCTAGTAAGTCTGCTGTTGATGTCCTCTGTGCTGTCTCCATTTTCTACTACTCTGCTGCCAAGGTATACAAATTCGTTGACCTCCTCCACTAACTTGTTATCTACTCTGAGTACATTTCTGTTGTTCACATTTTGTTTAATTAACTTTGTCTTTCCTACGTTGATCTTTAGTCCTATGTTATTTGCATTCTGAGTTAGCTTGTTTATTTTCTCTTGCATATCTTTGTGACTGCTTGATAATAGACAAATGTCGTCCGCAAAGTCAAGGTCCTCCAGCACTGTGTCAAGGGTCCATTGTAATCCTCTGCATTTGTCTGATGTTACCTCCTTGATTAACCAGTCTACTGCCAAGATAAATAATGTTGGTGATAGTACACATCCCTGTTTCACTCCTGTTTGTACCCTAAAGCTGCTGGAGGTATGTTCTCCACAGATAACTTTGCACTTTATATATATATATATATATATATATATATATATATATATATATATATACTGTCGCATTCTCCATATTTCTGCCCTGTGTCTTACATCCTTCCCGTGCCGACAATCTCTGTTCTAGACGAGATTCTCAATCTCAAGGGATTTGATGCCAGCCATCTTAGCCTCTTTTGTCAGTGTTCTCTTTAGGGTCTCTTGAGGTCGGCCTCTTTTTCCTTTTTTTCCCCCAGATTCCCCCCCCCCCCTTTTTCCACACCTAACCCCCCCCCCCCCAAATCTGATGCCTTGCTTTGTGATTCTCTGATTGTTTCTTCTCATCACGTGTTACACACAACACACACACACACTATATATATATATAAAGCTCTTTAATAAATCAGCCTGAAACTGTCAATAACGACAAACTATAAATCAAGCTCTAGGAAGGAAAATCATCTCAACGCTAGCTCTTGTTGCAGCAATGTCTGATCGTTTTTAATTTCAATTTTTCTGGCTCCAAATCAAACACAGACATTCTTCCTGTTTGAATAAATAAGACTCTTCATGACATTCCACATCGTTTAATCTCGGCACAGTACCACATCGTTTAGTCTCAGCACGGTACCACATCGTTTACTCTCAGCACAGTACCACATTGTTTACTCTCAGCACAGTACCACATCGTCTAGTTTCAGCACAGTACCACATCTTTTACTCTCAATACAGTACCACATCGTTTACTCTCAATACAGTACCACATCGTTTACTCTCAATACAGTACCACATCGTTTACTCTCAATACAGTACCACATCGTTTACTCTCAGCACAGTACCACATCGTTTACTCTCAATACAGTACCACATCGTTTACTCTCAATACAGTACCACATCGTTTACTCTCAATACAGTACCACATCGTTTACTCTCAGCACAGTACCACATCGTTTACTCTCAATACAGTACCACATCGTTTACTCTCAATACAGTACCACATCGTTTACTCTCAATACAATACCACATCGTTTACTCTCAATACAGTACCACATCGTTTACTCTCAATACAGTACCACATCGTTTAGTCTCAGCACAGTACCATATCGTTTACTCTCAATACAGTACCACATCGTTTAACTCTCAGCACAGTACCACATCGTTTAATCTCAGGACAGTACCACATCGTTTAGTTTCAGGACAGTACCACCTCGTTTACTCTCTGCACAGTACCACATCGTCTGGTCTCAGCACAGTACCACATCGTTTAATCTCAGCACAGTACCACATCATCTAGTCTTAGCACAATACCACATCGTTTACTCTCAATACAGTGCCACATCGTTTACTCTCAGCACAGTACCACATTTTTTACTCTCAGCACAGTACCACATCGTTTAGGCTCAGCACAGTACCACATCGTTCCCGTTCTTATCGTCTCCCTTCTTATACAGTCTGCTTTCTTTGGTGTTTTCCCAGTTCCATTGTTCCTCGAATTGTCGTTTTTGCCACATCGATCGTTGCCAGATCTGTCCCGACACGACATTTCTCCGCATGGATCGTTTTAATTCTAGAACTCTGTTCTCTTTGTCGTCGGGAGTCACACTTCGTCACGGACGGTTACGATCCGGCCACTTCCTGTTCCTGTTACGGCTTTGATTTGATTATTCTTTGAAAATATCACCAACTAAAAAGCAGGGGGGAGAACTCATGATCAGCGGTTAAAAATAGTAAAGAAATCTCACAGAAAAAAAAAACAAATAAACAAACAAACAAACAAACAAACAAACAAACAAACAAACAAACAAACAAACAAGAGATAGTGACATTGCCAAACGTTTTTTGGGTTGGCTCCAGTAACGCTAAATCCTACATTCACAAAGAGGGACGAAATAGATATCAACATGTAGAAACGATAGTAAGAGGAGGTAAACAGGTAGGGAGGCGACATTTTGTCGAGCTGGAAAGTGTACTATTCATTTGATACCAGCAGCCACGGATGTCGAATTTTCCAGCTGATGGCAGCATTCTTCGGAAGGAAAGTCGAAGATGATTGCAGAACATGTGAACAAATAAAATTTTACTTCATGCAGTGGGTTGATAACTTGGTCTAAGGACGGGCATAGTCTAGAATACAAGAAATTAATCCGAGAATGTTCCGCAGCGGACATAGAAAGCACGAAACCGTTGGCTGGGAATGAACGAAAGCGGAGTTTCTTAGTTTGCTGTACTCTCGTGGCTAGACGTTTGGGCATCCTACTGGAGCCCGTTGAGTTCCAGTCCCAGGTCATTCTCTCGTCATTTTTCTTTCTCTCACGCCTGTAAGAGCTTTGTCGATGATTTCCCCCCCCCCCCCAAACCCTCAAGGTCTAACCAAGGAGCGCCGTGCTCTAGTACTTTACTGGAGCGAATACCTTCTTCGTTGGAGGGTCACGAGCCTCGTTCTAGATTAGACGATGCTCCTCTACAAACTGCTTCCTGATAGAACATTGACTTTCACAGGCGAGTTTTGTCATGGCAGGAAAAACTCTGAAGACGGACTTAATGACGGACTTAAAGATAGACTTAATGACGGACTTAATGATGGACTTAATGACGGACTTAATGACTGACTTAAAGACGGACTTAAAGACGGACTTAAAGACGGACTCGCTATTCTACTACGTGCTATTAACAACGATGAAAGAGAGAAACAAATTTCAGTTATTACTGGAAAAATCTCCAGAAGCCGCCATGTTTCAAGAACATAAAATAAAAATAGCGGTCAAATAACACGCGAACAATAAATCTCGGATGACTGCAAACACTTTCCCCTCCGTACATTTCTACTTTCATTAGACGCAAATATGAGTCTCATTTTTTGTGGATTATTGAGCCTGGACACTTAAACGATGCATCATGACATATGAGTCACGCAGCACCTGGAAGATTGTGTCAGGGCGCTCAAGTCCCTAGATTTAGGGATAATGAAGCGTTAAATGCAGTGCATGAGACTCCTTGCACTGACAGTTGTTTGCTTTATGGATGCAGGTAAAGATACGAAGATAAAAAAAAGAAGATAAACGTGTTGGAAGCAATGGACTACACTGAGGCGGTCTGGTAACAAGTGACCAAGAAGACAGTCAAGTAACAAGTGACCAAGAAGACAGTCAAGTAACAAGTGACCAAGAAGACAGTCAAGTAACAAGTGACCAAGAAGATAGTCAAGTAACAAGTGACCAAGAAGATAGTCAAGTAACAAGTGACCAAGAAGGCAGTCAAGTAACAAGTGTCCAAGAAGACAGTCAAGTAACAAGTGACCAAGAAGACAGTCAAGTAACAAGTGACCAAGAAGATAGTCAAGTAACAAGTGACCAAGAAAAAAGTAACAAGTGACCAAGAAGACAGTCAAGTAACAAGTGACCAACAAGACAGTCGAAAATCGATCTCTCAGAGCTGGTTGCGGGCAGGGACAATGTTCAGGTGGTAGTGACATACTGACCAACGATGACAACTATGTTAGTCAAGGCTGAGGAAAATGATCAATTCGAGGGTTGCTATATGTCTCTACGGACAGTCATGTGACAAGCAGTGGTGCAGATACAGTGCAGCAGCTGTGTGAGAGAATAATGACGTCTGGGAATGTAGGAGGAGGAGAAGGAGGAAGAGGAGGAGGAGAAGAAGATGACGAGGCCGAAATTGCTTCGAACTTATCCGAGTCGAACCATAAACTGTGCCGAACTTTCCCGAGACGAATCCAAAGTTATGCCGAACTTTGCCGAAGACAGATGAAGCACTAACCCGAAGCTGTGCCTAACCTTGCCGAAGACGCAGGAAGCGCTGTTGAAAGTAAAAGCTTTCCTCAATTGGCACAGCACGAGAGACGATGTCGTAAACATGATCTAAGATCTTGAAAGGTATGCATTGAACGGAGACGCAAATTTTGCAGAAAACAAATATTAAGGTCAGACTTTTTTTTTCAGCAAGCGACATTTGTATTGTAAATTTACTGCAGTATAGTGGTTCTTAACTTGGAGTCCATGTACTTACAGAGGGTCCACGGAAAGTTTTATGGGAGGAATGGGGGATCCTTGAACCAGCAAATGGATTGATCCGATAAAAAAAAATGGCAACGTCTGAGTTCTATTTATTGTTTTATTTGTAATGAAGGACCCACAGCTAATCTCAGAATGGACAAGGGATTCACGTTTAAAAAAAAAAGAATTAAAACCACTGATGTCATGTGTCATATTTCAGTGAATAATAATAATAATAATTAAATTGATCTTATCTTTAATTTTTGTTTGTTGTTGTTTTCTCAGTATTATCGCTCTATCGCTTTTGCCATCCGTCCCCTTGAAAAAAAAACTATGGGTTAATTTCACTGTATACCCTCATCATCCAAAGCAAGTAAAAAAAAAAACACACGCCAGTCTATTTGTCATCACACTTATAGAATCCATCCTTTCACTCACATTCTTCGTTACTAAGTGACACGTTTTTTCAAACTCAAAACTAGCTCTGTGTTTATCCCCCCTCTGTGGCAATTTCTCTTGTATATTTTTCTTTCATAACCATTCAGCCCAGAGCTGCCATAGAGATGATCATTCCAATTCTCTTTCATAACCACTCAGCCCAGAGCTGCCATAGAGATGATCATTCCAATTCTGTTACCGCTGCTCTGATTAAATGTTTCGTTAATTATTCCGTTGGAGAATTCAGACAAAACTCCCGAACCCTCACTCTTTTCCTATTATTCCGGTAAAATAAAGGTTAACAATAGAGAATACCAACAAATATTATAGATATTACAGAAGAATTTAGAAGGCTAGAGTATTATTTTCTACAGCTAAGAAATATATGGACATATAAGGGAATATATATATATATATATATATATATATATATGCTGTTCAATATAAATGTCAAATCGGTCCCACTGTATGGCTCAGAAACATGGACAGCATCAGCCAAAAGTACCAAGAAACTGCTGCAGATCTTTGTTAACACCTGCCTAAGGAAGATACTTCAGATTGCATGGCCAGATACCATCAGTAATGAAGAGCTATGGCAGAAAACGAACCGACCCACAGCGAAAGAAATGATAATGAAAATAGGGTGGAGATGGATGGGATGTACACTTCGAAAGACTACCACTAGCATAATCATACTGGCTCTCACCTGGAATCCCCAAGGTAAGTGGGAACAAGGAATACCTAGAAGCACTCGGAGAAGGAGTCTTCAAGCAAAGATCAAACTGATGGACTACGCCTGGAGAAGAAACAGCCCAGGACAGAAATAACTGGAGAGCCCTTGATGACGGCCGATACCCCAGATGGGGGTAAAAAAGATGGTTTGGACGGCGATGATAACAACAACGAAAAGGAATTAATTATTGAGGCTCATGTGAATGATATGTGGAAAGTAAAGTTTGTGTAACGACATCACTGATCGAGACCAATCATTCAAGCAAGGCAGAGCACAACAAACGTAGAACAAGGCAGTGCAGACTAAAAGTCCAAGTATAAGAAACGGAAGGCTGTTCAAAGCCCATTCAGCATTTACCAAAATTGTATCCAGACTCCAAAGTACTTCTGCGCTAATCTGCAATCTACACTTAGCACCTTCTTCTTCTTCTTCTTCGTTCACTTCTACCACCAAAAACCGCACTGTGAACCTACTGAATTCACGCATGTGGTCCTCGTTAGGTCCCGTGGTCCCCTGTGTGGTCCAAAATAGACCACACGAGATCCACGAAAGGACCACAAGGGGTTCAGAGTATCACAGTGCTTTAGCCTGTATTCTTGGTGGGTCTCGGAAGCGGGATTGCGTGACACCGTGGTTTTCATTGCACCAGTTTAGTCTAGGGTTGGACTTTCTCACCGGAAGACCTCGACCTGTTTAGGATATCAGTGCATCCCCGCTGGGTGAGAGGCGGTAGCCCACCCAGGCCAGAGTTGGACTTTCTCACCGGAAAACCTCGACGTGTTTTGAGATACCCGTGTATCACCGCCGGGTGAGAGGTGGTTGCCCAACCAGTCCAGGGTTGGACTTTCTCACCGGAAAACCTCAGCGCGATTAGGATACGCAAACATCCCCGCCGGGTGAGAGGTGGTTGCCTATCTAGACTTCCCTGGTCCAGTGTCTCCGACTTCAGCATTTTGCGGTCGTGGCCGCTACCCTTCCTAGTTGTGACCAGGATGGAGCTTTTGTCCAGGAGGATGAATCCTCGCCGCTAGAGACTTCTACCCCTGGGTTGAGCCGGTTTAGGCATTATCCCAGTATGGGCGTGTTTGGGACGGGACCGACCTCTAGAGCAGAGGTACTGTGACATGCATAGCCTTCAATATTCACCCCTGGTATGAGCCGGTTTAGGCAAAAATTCACCAGTATGGGTGTTTATCAGGCGTTACCGACCTCTAGAGCGGAGGTGGCATGACATGTCTAGCCATCAAGTTCCACCCCTGGTGTGTGCCGGTTTAGGTATATTTCACCAGTGTAGGTGTATTTCGGACGTGGGCGGCCTCTAGAGCAGAGGTGCCGTGGTATAGCTCTCGTAGCGATACTACTGGACATACCGGTTAAACTTCACTTTCCACCACCTTTTCCCATCGGCTCCGCACAGCAACCTTTATTTCTTTTCCGCATTTACTTCCTTAACCGGGAGGAGCTTCATTCCACGCACGGCATTTGAAGAGTCTCGCCAGCAGTGAGACTTAGGACCTAAAAGTCAAAACCTGAACGCAGGAAATAAGCATGGAAGGAAAATTATGGGGGGCACAGGCGATGTAGTCCTTTTTACGAGAAGATTCACGGAGGGAACCCATTTACGAGTAATTATATAAATGGCTTTGCTGTGCATATGAAAATGATTGATTTAATGAAGAAGGAATGAATGAAGGAATGAATGAATGAAGAAATATGAGGAGCAAAATGAACAAGTGAATGACTAAAAGGAAACACAGCATGCTAACAGAACACGCAGCCATGTTAACACGAGATACAGCAGCAAAACTGGCACGTGACCACGAAGCAAACCCCCCCCCCCCTTTTTTCCAGAAATGCTGGTTCAATCAAGTGATTCGTGCTGTGTCAATATTAAAAAAGACACGGCCGTTTTGGGGATCGGCCGCCGCCAATGTTTACTCCATCAACAGCACATAAAGATGATAGCAAATAAAAGACACACGCCTAGCTACTATCACGACTAAACGATCTTCTTGCTCCTTCGTTACAGAGTTAACACACTGCGGGCAGTCAGTTTATTCCTTTATCTTCTATTATGACTGCTCCTTGGATGTATTCCCTTCAAGCTTACACCGAGTACAGAGTCTTGCCATCCACATGACAAATCTAGGAACACTTTCTGATAAAATTAATTGCTACACCACCCATCCTTGAATCAATAACACGAGAGAAACCGAGAGATAAAGGCCTTCCGGGATACGACTAGACATTAAGCTCCCTGTAAGCGTTATCATTATTGTCCTGTCTCGTCGCTGGGTGCAGCAACTGAACAAGATATCACTCTGGGAGCAGTACTGGACAAAATATTTGAAGGTTTGCTAAAGGCTATTTCTTGTTTAATTATTCCTATGTCCTTTATGGCCGGGCTGTTTTAATCTGTTCTTGTAAATAAGAAGGTGAGTCAAAATAATTACCTTATTTTTTTAAAAAAATTGATGAAAATGCAGAAATATGATTGGAAACTCCATTTTACTTTTCAACATAGTCCCACAAATGTTCAGTGCAGGTCTCCCACCTCTTCACTAAAACTTGTATTCATAGGGGAAAAAAAATTCTCACTGGCCCTGTAGCCAATTATGCCAGGTCTCTTTACTTTCCACTTCCTTACTGAACCTATCCCCACTTGGCGACTTCTTGAGGGGTCCAGAAACATGATAATCACGTGGTGCGAGATCGGGTGAATATGTCGGATGCAGAAGACAATGTACACTGCGGATGCGCAATTTGTTGAGCTGTTGTACGAGCTTTGTGAGGCAGCTCGCGTTATTATGATGTGACAGGACGCCAGAACTGAGCAAACTGCGACATTTTGACCTAATTACAGGTTTCAAGTGGTTTTTAAAACAAAATCACAGTAAGCTTCGCCGTTATTCGCGGTTCATCCTCGCGCGTGATGTTTCAGGACCTAGCGTTTACAGTCCCAAAAGAGTGTGAGCATTTTCTGGCTGATGGAGCTGTACGGGGGCTTCTTTGGTTTCGACGACGAAGAAGAAGAACGTCGGCACTCCTTACTAGCTTGCCTTGTCTCTGGCTGGAAGTACGCAGTATTTGTCTCCAGTGACTCTACGACGTAGAACGCCATCTTCATCAGTTTAACGGGGTTTTTTTTTTTAGATCGGAAAGGAAGGGGTGGTTGTTATGGTACCCACCTGGCGGAGACTTCGATACTGTAGCACTCCGTAAATGACATGGTGCACTGAGCCAGGACTAATCTTCAGTTCTTCAAGCACTTCATTGACTGTTGCCAGTCGATTTCCTGGCTTCAGTCGTTCATCTTCAAACTTAGCGTCAGCCCTATTGGCAGTGTGAGGACAGCTAGGGCTAGCTGGACCGGGCCAGACTTGACACACTACTTTTACACTTATTGTGCCATTCATATACCTCCCGAAGCGACACATGCGTGTTTCCGTGATGTCATTTCATTCTGAGATGACTGTCTGTATATTTCTCACTTTCACTGCCCAAAGAAACTAATAACTGCGGGCTGTTCTTCACTCGTGCATGCTTTCAAGGGAATGGTCGTCTCGTATCTTGCCTACCGACGTCATATTTCTAAAATGGCCGATGTGCCTTCACGGATACACATCTTGAGAGGGATGAGATAATATATCTGAACTACAACTGTCTATTACTTGGTTAAGATTTTTTAACAGCAAAATTAATGTTATTTTTTGCATCTCTCTCGCACAATTTTTTTTCTCTTTTATGAAATGTTCGCCGTCGTCGTCGTCTAGCTAAATCTGAGGGTAAGGAGTCTCTGACATGAGTATTGGTCAAACGCAGAAAGCAAAGATCCTGCCCCAACTGTTAAATGATACCCTACCTCCCACCCCCCAGCAACAGATTCAGCAAGACTAACAAGGCAGGGATCGTTATAATCCCCCCATGGGTGGTGGGTGGTGGGGTGGGGGTGGAGATTACTAAAGGAACGATGCATCTCTTTGCTTCTTAGCTACACTGCAGGATCTGAAAAAAAAAACACAGCCGCCGGAACTCAATCCCCAACCGACTCCTCCCACGTGGTTTAACACCACCGCCATTTTGACTGCAAGAAACAAGTCCCGGCCTCAGTTCATGGGAGACGGAACAAGAAGAAGAAGAAGAAATTGCCGAGTGTTTATATCTCGAGATATTTATCTTGTGAGAAGAAAACAAGACGTTCCTTCTGGTCACGCAAGACTGAAGAATAACAAGGGAATGGTATTATTACTGTTGTTGTTGTTATTATTATCATTGCTCTTAATGTTGTTACGAATCTGTGGCCATTTACCATTTCAGATCGTGTAGACCAGTGTTTCCCAATGTGGGGTGTAGGCCACACGGGGAGTGGGGGTAGGGGGATGCAATTTGAATAATTTGAGAGGGGCAACTAGAACATATTTATATTATATTTTGTTCTGAACTTGGTTGACTATCATTCTGTCGTGGGGGGGGGGGGGATACAAATCTTTGAGCCTTTGAGATGAGGCGTTATTCCCCCCTCGCCCCCCCCCCCAAAAAAGATTGAGAAACACTGGCGTAGACTGAAGAGAGATTCTGGTATCGTCGAGGCCTGTCCAGAAACTACCTCTCTTCCACACTACCCTCATAGTTCCAGAAGTATAGTGAGCTCGAGAAGGATTCTTGAGGTCTTTACTTTAAAAAACAAAATTAGAATAGGAAACACGATTTGGATTGACAGTTGTAATACAAGTATTTTAAGGCAAGAGCGCGCCCGGAATCAGCAGTCATTACGTGCATTAATGTCGTCATATTCAATCAGTCAGTTATCTGACTGTCTCTTGCGGAACTCTGCCCCCCCCCCCCCCAACAGCTCTCCCGTAGGCCTCTAAGTTGTAAGCAAGATGCCCTGCTGCTGATGCATCCAATCCCAGATCATCAAGGATGTCATTGCAGCCATCTTCGCCTTGGTCTTCCTCTCTTTCTTTTTCCCCATTATGTACCCTTCCAAGACTGTCTTATCTAAATTCTCATGATGTTTAATGTGTCCAAAATATTTAAGTTTTCTCTGTTTAATCCTCTTTACTAGCCACCCTTCTTCAGTAGTACGGATATATTATGAATACGATATATGAGCATACGATTACACATATAAGTTTTAGTTCGAAAAAATTAGTTCCTAGGGCATTTCTATGCCGTAAGGTAGGTGGCGGGGGGTATGAAGTGGTAGTGCCTTCACATTTTTTAGGCTAAAGTATTGTGATGTAATGAGGTCAGCACCTGTCCTCGCAGACTTCGTTTTTCCCAGGGAAGCACCAGGTGCCTATTTCTTGAGGCTCGGTCGATTCTGATGCAGGTTGGTGATTAAAAAAAAAGAAAATTCTGCCTCATCGAACTTAAGACTTTCCCTGGTTGACCTAAGAGTGTATGACCGCTACACTGCTCTGTGCAGAGACATAACAACCCAAACCTGGCCTCAGGAAAGTAGTATGAATGTTAGTCATTCTTTTCTTGTCTAGGTGGCTGAGATAAGAAACTAAACAAAGGATAATAATAATAATAATAATAAGAAGAAGAAGAAATAGTTTGTTAAAAAAAGCGCACAAATCACGTGCCAAAGCAGACATTGAATTTCATCAACTGCACAAAAAAAAAAACAAAAACCCCAGCTGTTCAAGTGTTCAGATATTAACGTAGCCACTTCATCTTAATGACACTTCACTTCACGCGTGTATGGCTGTGGTTCACTTCGTGTCTAAAGCTGCACAATGGTTTCATTGTGGATGCAATAAGCTGTTATTTAATTTGGAAGAGAGAGAGAGAGAGAGCGCAAGAGAGAGAGAGAGAGAGAGAGAAGAAGAAGAAGAAAAAGAAGAAGAAGAGAGGGACAGAACGAGAAAGAACATAAAGATTCAGAGCAGAAAGCAAGGAGATCTATAAAGATTCACCTACAATTTTCTAGAATTTTAGCTTAGGTCGTCGGTCCAATAAATGAAGAACCGTTGACAGTGGGCTGCTGCCCCAGATACGGCTAAAGAAGGCGAGGAAGGAAGGTCCGTCAACACTGGCACAACGGCCACATATGCGGCCACACATGCGGCCACGTCACAAAAGTGCAGCCAGACACATCCAGATATTTCCTTTTCAACTGAATATAATTATTTATGTGAAATCATTAATAATTTTTTAAAAATGTTTCTTGTAAGATTTATGTTTCGTGGTAAAAAGTACTAGGTTGGCTAGTAAAGAGGATTAAAGAGAGAAAATGTAATTATTTTGCACACATTAAACGTCGTGATAGTCTAGAGAAGACCGTCTTGGAAGGGTACATATTGGGGAAAAGAAAGAGAGGGAGACCGAGGCGAAGATGGCTGCAAAACATCGTTGATAATCTGGGAATGGATGCATCAGCAGCAGGTTATCTTGCTCACAACCAAGAGGCCTACAGGAGAGCTGTTAGGGAGGCAAAGTCCCGCAAGAGACTTGCAAATGAATGAATGAATGAATGGTAAAAAGTAATCATGTTAAATAATAAAACTTCAGCCTTTCAAAAAATAAATCTTTGACATTTTTAGAGTATTATTGAAGACTATAACCATCTTTTGAATTAATTCCGATTGTTTATTTATTCCACAGTACAACCACTCAAGTAATGATGGAGTGTTTTAAATTATATTTCTTTGACCTTTTTTTTAAAAAAAAAAAAGAAATTTGCAGGGATTTATGTATGTTATATTTCCATCCCGACATAGTGGGGATAATCTCAGCTTAATAACAACATCCTTGTTTTCTGCCTGTCTATTTATTTATTTATTTATTTATGTCACTGGCTTTATCCTTATCTGTTTATGTACCATCTTACTGTACGTTTAGATTTAGAAAGTTTGCCCTGTAAAATGCGTAGTCTCTGTTGGAAGCTTTGGTTGCGAATAATGATAACGCTCTATGGAAAACGCATATGAGAAAATGTGGGCGTTCAACTTTGGCGTCTCTGGAAGGTCAGCAAGATAAATGATGCCCCAACAGGCGGGTGCTTTCAATAGAGAGGCGGCGCTTTTTTCTTGGTTATCTCCCGTTGCAAAACAGCTACCATCAAAGGGCAGGACATAGCAGGAGTAATATTCCATTACAAGCTGGCAAAAGTCAACATAAGGATTCGAGCTGAGAAACGTATTTGAAATGGCTGAAGAGTTGGATGCTCTAGGCCGTCTGGTTTTCTGCCCGTGGGGGCATTTTGAAGTCAGCAAAACCTTTTTTTGGTATTTGACACTGAGCAACGGACTCTGGAGGAGTTGGGTCAAGTGGTGTTTGTGTTTGAGGTGGGTTGTCTGCATGTAGGAAGTGCTCAGCTTTGACTGACAAACTTTCTGAGCCGTGAATTTTGCTAAACTGCGCAAATGAGAGAAGAACTTTGAGGAAGAGGAGAGGAGAATGGTGAAGAAGTTGTTATTGTTGTTGTTGTTCATGATGATGATGATAAAGAAGAAAAATAAGGAAGAAGAAGATGAAATTGTTGTTGTTGTTGGTGATGATGATGATGATGATAAAGAAGAAAAATAAGGAAGAAGAGAAGAAATTGATGATGATGATGATGATGATGATGATGATAAAGAAGAAAAATAAGGAAGAAGAAGAAATTGTTGTTGTTGTGGGTGATGATGATGATGATGATAAAGAAGAAAAATGAGGAAGAACAGAAGAAATTGATGATGATGATGATGATGATGATAATGGTGATGATAAAGAAGAAGAATGAATGAATGAATGAATAATCTTTATTTTTAAAGGGTAAAGAATTGGTCACGCAGGCCCGTCTTACATTCTGCCCTTCATCACTCCATCTTTCATTCTTCCCACACACTTGATTTAGCACAAATATACAAATTAAATTAGGAAAAAACATTACACAAGAGTGTAAGATTTAACTACTACATTCAAAGTAAAAGAGAAGAAGTAATTAACCTAAGAAGAAGAAGAAGAAGAAGAAAGAAGAAAAAGAAGATGATGATGCGTGCATGCCCTTAAATTAATCAAAATTATTCAAGAAAACAAGAGCCCCCTGACTCCGAGGTAGAAATGTCTTGGGGGAGTGTGGGGAGGCCCTCACATAAACCAGACATTCTTTATCTGTCGGTTACAGCTAAATGCGTTCCATAACTCTCTCATGAATATGCACTAGCTCCCATCTTAGCTTTGTAAACATGCGCCATAAGTCAAATAAAAAATTAAGTATCATTCCAGCGGGTATTAATCTCATTTCGCAAGTTAAAGAGCTGTAATTAAGAAAAACTGATTCCTTAAATAACTGCTGAAGAGTGAAATAAGTTGTAAGTGGAAGGTTAGGTTTGTGGACGAGCCAGTTACCCAGTATCGATTACCAGTTTGTGGGCTTCGATTTCCGGTTCGTTGTACTTTTTTATTTTTCCTCCATGGAATGGAAGAGGATATTGCAGTGCTGTACTGTACTAAGTCAATAAACTGAAGTACTCCCAACTATTGGCAGTCACCTCAGCGAGAAAATAGTTAAAAGTGCAACAAATGACCCACATATTTTTTGCTATGAGTTTTTTTTCCCTAATCACTCTTGAGGGGCAAAGATCTAAGTGTGTGGGGGGGGGGAGGGAAGGGGCAAAGATCTAAGTGTGTGGGGGGCAAAGATCTAAATGTGTGGGGGGGGGGAGGGAAGGGGCAAAGATCTAAGTGTGTGGGGGGGAGGGAAGGGGCAAAGACCTAAGTGTGTGGGGGGGAGGGAAGGGGCAAAGATCTAAGTGTGTGGGGGGGGGGAGGGAAGGGGCAAAGATCTAAGTGTGTGGGGGGGAGGGAAGGGGCAAAGATCTAAGTGTGTGTGGGGGGGAGGGAAGGGGCAAAGATCTAAGTGTGTGGGGGGGGGGAGGGAAGGGGCAAAGATCTAAGTGTGGTGGGGGGGGGGGCAAAGATCTAATTGTAGGGGGCAAAAATCTAAGTGGGGGGGTGGGCAAAGATCTAAGTGTAGGAGGCAAAGATCTAAGTGTAGGGGGCAAAGATCTAAGTGTGGGGGTAAAAGATCTAAGTGTAGGGGCAAAGATCTAAGTGTGGGGGTAAAAGATCTAAGTGTAGGGGCAAAGATCTAAGTGTGGGGGTAAAAGATCTAAGTGTAGGGGCAAAGATCTAAGTGTGGGGGTAAAAGATCTAAGTGTAGGGGCAAAGATCTAAGTGTGGGGGTAAAAGATCTAAGTGTGGGGGGCAAAAGATCTAAGTGTGGGGGGAAAAGATCTAAGTGTGAGGAGAAAAGAATAGGACCACTGCCGCCTTCCACGTGTGTCGTAAGAGGCGGCGACGAGATCCAGGGAATAGACCAACGACCTGTTTCCCGTACATATATCGTAGCGTTACAGAGACGCGGAGAAGAAACCTAGGAAACTTTGTGTTGGAAAAAAAACGAGAGGACTCTGATAACAGAGCGCATGAAGTTATGGGATCAAGGCCGAAAGGTCGAAAGGTCGCCGCAGAGAGGACGTCCCGATTAAGTAGCTTGAAAGCTCTTACCAGGACATAACGTCAGAGAAAGACAAAAGATACACATGGAGGAAAGTAGAGAACAAATCCAAGAAACAGAGAAGGCTGGAGAAACTTTATCCGTGGCCTACATTCCCAAGGGAGTACCGAGCAATGATGATGATGATGATGCGTTTACTTTTATGATAATTCGCTTGAGACAGAGTTACACGTAAGGGTTAGAACTTGCTAAACTCACACAGATAATCCTCAACTGATTAGCAGCGTCTACGAAGAGGCGACGGTACGCTAATTTCCAGCAACATTTTAGTTAGAGGTTGCTCGTATAACGCTTGCTTAGTCTGCACACTCTCGAATACCGTACAATCAAGTGAAGAGTGTAATAATTTCGCATGCCTAGCTGCACTGCTAAAGGTGAAATCCCAACAAAGACCTTACCGGGCAATCAGTCTTGAAACAAGTGAAGCATTTCAAATACCTAGACAGGTTCAATTTTTAGTTATTCATAAACAAAAACGACAATATATGAAAGACATGGTAAGCGAGATGCAGACATGCCATTAGAAAAAAGCAAGCAATTCTATAAAGAATTGCGAACAGTAAAGGAAGGGTACAAACAACCTCTGCAGAGTTTGAAGGATAGAAGAAGAAGAAGAAAAAGAAGAAGAAGAAGAAGAGGGTGTAATACTCAGTTTTGAAATAGACGTATTAAGATGGCATTTAAGTGTGTGTTAAAAGCAATAACCTGGTTGTTTCCATTTATCTATGGAATTTTTAAAGCAGGTGCTGGAGTACGTTCATTCAGACGATTAAACGAATAAAATAAGAATAAACGAGTTTTCCTGAAAGAATTATGTTCTCATCTGATATTATAATGCAAACAACATAATTCAGCCTCGGGTGTTGTTTCGTCAGTGTTAAAATACATCCTTAAAAAATAACAAAAATGTTTTGAAAAGAATTATTAACGCAAGTTTTTTTTATCGCGTCTACCCCAGCATAAAAAAATACTATGAAGATATATTTTACAGTTTTCCTGTATCTTATATAACACAATGTATACTGGCTAAGGATGCAGATGTAAGCTATCTATAAAAGCTATCTGCCATTGTTGTGACAATTTCCCCTTACCCACTTAACGAGTGCTCGTTTTATGCAATCCTCCGAGCACTTTAACGTACGAACTTTGTCAAGTGAGACTTCGCATTATCACAGAAACATTCCGCCCAGCAGTACAATTTGTAGCATCAACACTCTTATCTTGAGACTACATTACAAACATTATTTTTTGTAGTGTTTCTACTCAGCCCTTCCGCATTGATTACATTTACATTACATTTTTTCTGCGAAGAAGTGCATCTGGCATTGCGTGTCAGATCCGCTTTACGTCCTCTCGCGAGGAACGTCGTTTGTACAAGTGGCATTTTAAAGACTTTGTGATACGGATAAGCGTGAGGCAGTCTTATCTGGTAAAGCTAAATGTTTGTAAATGTTTGAGACATTTTATAATTATGAAACGGCTTCTGTCAAATCGTTTACATCAATGTCTGATAAGATGAATCGAAGGATAAACTGTTGAACGGGCGAGGAGATAGATGGATGGCATCTCCAATAGACTGGAAGAAATGGATTAATGAAACTGATGGATGGACTAGGAAGAACAGACGTAACCATGGATAATTGGATAGATCTATGGATGGATAATTTGAGGACAGACGGAGTGGATATATGTTTATGGATAAACAAACGGAAACATGAATAGTAGGATGGATGGATGGACTTACAGACAGATGGATGAATGGACGGACGGACGCACATCGCAAAGACTAGAGACAGATGGGTTAATGGATTACACACGCTCAGATGAATATAAATACACGTTTTCTGTCTTAGCAAACACACAGAAAAGAAAGATTGAACAATGACCTCCCCCCCCCCCCAAGAAATCCCACAATATTAAGATAATAACTCATTAACCTTTGCTTATAGCAATGTACAGGTTTGCGTTACTGAGTCTTGGATCATGTGTCGTATTACCGTGAGAAGGAAGAGAGAGAGAGAGAGAGAGAGAGAGAGAGAGAGAGAGAGAGAGAGAGAGAGGGAAATTGGCTATTGCTTACAGTGACAAGAAACTCGACTGGTTGACTGAGAGTAGCCATGACAACAGTGTTATGCATATGTATGATTGAGGCTGAAGCTTAGATGACTGTTAGAGTGACTGTACTGGTGTTGAGGCCAGTGAGCCTGATCCTGTCTGAGGCCAGGTCCGGTCTCTTCGTTAGTATGCCAAATAGCAAGCTGGGCTTGACCAAGGAGTTAGAGGTCGCCGCGAGGTGAAAGTCTGCCAAAAGACTCCATTAAAAAAAATCCTCTCCGGATTTATAATGCAGCCGCTTTATTCCTCTCCAGTATCCGACAAGATATCCATGTTTGCAAAATTCTCAGAGCGTCGGCTGTCAAGAGCGTCCGGCCAAACAGTTCCAGGGTGAACGAAGAGCCACATCAACAACAGCACCAACAACAGGCGGGTGTGGCTGTACCAAGATTTGATGGGTTTTCTGAGTTTTTCTGACGCAACCTGTAATATAGATGTGCGTCATCCCAGCCGGCTGCAAGGCAAAGGTTTCTATTAGGCTCCACCATTCGAAACATAAATAATTCTCTTTCACCAGGTCATCTTAACATTCCCTTGTTTTCTGAAGCCAGTCAGACCAAATAACATCTTAACCTTTGCAAGTCATGGACAAACATGAAGCGGGTCTTGACTCTAGTGTGCCACCGAGATTTTTAAAAAAAAGATACACACATTTTAAAGAGGTTTCTGATACTTTAAAGGAGTACATCATGACAACACATCAGACTATATGCAGCTCAAAATATAGCAAAACGTAATATAATCTCTCTCACATGACCCATGACAAAAAGGGAAAAAAAGCAAAAATAAGGGAACAAGTATGATAAGGTTAAAACTAAGAAAAATTCTTTGTTTTATATTTCAAAACAAAACATGATTCTTCTAGGATATTTTAAATGAGGAAGAATATTTTATTTACGGTTTAAAATGACAAAACCGTCTTCTGTACATAGAAAGCAGCAAAGGGCTTTGAGTGCCTTGGTTTCGGCAATTTTCATCTTTTTGCTAGAATCGTCGTTCAAATGCCATCTTTCCGCGTACATGTACGAATGTATGGGCAAAATGCTTTACTTTGATGTTGTAATGACATGCATTCTTAAAGGTATTAACTCAAGAACAGGCAAATTTACAACAGGCATAAGATTGGTTTTTTCTCACTTTTTTTTTTTAAGAGAACTATAGAGGGAAGAAGAGTCCGGGGAAAGGCCAAGAGTGATACTCGATGGTGTGAGATGAGGTCACCAACTGAACTGATTGCCTGCATGAAGGATTGGCTACTATGGAGAGACATAATAGCCAACGCCAGTCGGCAGGGCATCTGATGATGATGATTGATGATGATGATGATGATGATTTTTTTTAGAGTTAGAAGATGACCAACATTGATACATAAATAAAAGGTAAAGGTCAATCAGTCAGTCAGTCAGTCAGTCATTTGCATGTCCCTTGCGGAACTTTGCCTCCCTACCAGCTCTCCTGTAGGCCTCTCCGTTGTAAGCAAGATGCCCTGGTACGTCCATTCGCAGATCATCAACGATGTCTTGCAGCTTTCTTCGCCTTGGTCTTCCTCTCTTTCTTTTTCCTATTATGTATCCTTCCAAGACGATCTTCTCTAAATTCTCATGCTCAGAATATTTAAGTTTTCTCTCTTTAATCCTCTTTACTAGCCAGCCTTCTTCAACATTAAGTTCTTGTAGTATGGACATATTTGTTTTGTGTGTGTGTGTGTGTGTATGTGTATCCATGGTATTTGAAGAACTCTTCTGTAGCATTTACATTTAAAGGCATTTATGTGTTTCTTAGCTGTTTTTGTTAAGTGTCCAGGTCTCACAGGCATATGTTGCGATGGGAAAGGTGACATTCCTATTTCCATACCATTAAGACATATTGGGGATACGGTGTTACGCCCGTACTTTCAAGACCTTCGGAACATGAAAGTGTGATAATATAGAAACATATTTTCTGAATTTTAAAGGAAAAATAAAATGATTTTTTTTTACCTCTAATCAAAAGATTAAGGGACCTGAGAAGCCGCGTAATTAGAACTCTCATCACTGACCTGGAGATCGTTGGTTCAAGTCCAGCTCTTGGTGTCTCAATCAATCCAACTGTAGAAATGGGTACCTGGTTCTTTCTGGTGCTAGGGGAGGAAAAGGTGAGCAGGCGAGATGCTGACAGGTCAAGGAATATATGGGTACTACCATCAACATTAACATTAATATTAACATTAATATTAACATGCTTCTTGTAGGATATGATAGGGCTCTTCTTCTTCTGATTATTATTATTATTATTATTATTGAAACAACCAAATTAATAGGAAATATAATGAATTTGGCAAGCATACGAAAACTCAAAGGGAAAAAGAAATAAAGATAAACCCAGAGAGAAATACTTGAATGAGCGGAGCAAATATTACATGAAGGGAAAGACAACTCATATAACCGCACAAAGGGAGTTGGGGGGTGGGTGGGTGGGGACACGTTATCGCCAAAGCACGAGGGCGCGATACATGATGATGATAACTCAAAACTTTTATTTATTTATTCGTGTATCTTTTTGAAGTCAGAAGCTGAAAACACACAAAGTGTGTACACAAGAATAAATAAGTATTCTGGGCAAATGCCGTAAGTAATGACTTACTGTTAAGAGAGACAGACATGGCGTCTCTGTCGACTGTGATTTGACAGGAGAAGGTGGGAAAGATTCTGGTCACAGTATGAGAATAGCAGACGAATTCTTACTACTAACAGCTTCGTTATGGGCTCCACAGGGTCAAAAAGTAGCGTGGGACTACGACTCAAACAGACGTGGAGGCATACAGCAGAGAACATGCAGGTAAACAAAGGACTGACATGAGAGAGAGAGAGAGAGAGAGAGAGAGGAGAGAGAGAGAAGAAGATAGCGGAGGACCAACAGAAATGGGGATCTCTTGCTACCAGAGACCCCATGTCTTGGGCAACGAATGGACTAGAGAGAGAGAGGAAAGAGAGGAGAGAGAGAGGAAAGAGAGGAGAGAGAGAGAGAGAGGAGATAGCGGAGGACCAACAGAAATGGGGATCTCTTGCTACCAGAGACCCATGTCTTGGGCAACAAATGGACTAGAGAGAGAGAGAGAGAGAGAGAGAGAGAGAGAGAGAGAGGAAAGAAAGAAGAGAGAGAGAAGAAGAAGATAGCGGAGGACCAACAGAAATGGGGATCTCTTGCTACCAGAGACCCCATGTCTTGGGCAACGAATGGACTAGAGAGAGAGAGAGAGAGAGAGAGAGAGAGAGAGAGTGTGTGTGTGAGAGAGAGAGAGAGAAACTGAAACAGGATGGTTTTTATCTCTCCTTAATACACCTCAACTACAGAACACATATTACAAGGCCAAGACCCACTTAACGGCCCAATGTGTCAACCCAAGAGGCAAAGCTCCTCGGGTCTGTACAGAAACTACACAGAAAAAAAAATACTAGTCTTATGGAAGGGACAGAACTCCAGGAACAAAAGAAGTGGAGATTTTACTCTAATGATGATACTGTATGATAGTATAGTCTTGAGAAAAAGAGAGAGGTTACATGCTGATTATTCTTATTTGCCACTAATCGTGTATATTTTAGTTGCTTGAGGACCACCAAATCCTTACAAAAACATCATCATTAGGTGCCGTTTCGGTAGGCGTTTGGCGATCTTGTTTCTGTATAAAACAAATCTTGATTTATATGACAGGTCACCATGTCATCGTGATATCTTCTCTCATTATCTTATCCCTCGACATTCCTCTTCTTGCCTTATCATTTTATCAATCTCTTTTGTATATTATCCAGCTCTGCTCTCTCTATATATGCCCCTCACTGTGTATATCCACGTCTTTCTTTATATGTCCCTCTTTTTATACGCCCTCTTTATCTTTCTCGTTATATGTTGTTCTCTCTTGTTTGTCTCTATCTTTATGCACTTAAGTATCCTTCTTTCTACATCCCTGTTTTCTTTATACCTACCTCTCTGTCTTTGTTTTCTTTTTTTATATGTCTTGATTTTAATATATCTTCTCTTTATAGCCCCCTTTTGTGCCTCTTTCTCTCTTACATGCCCATATATATATATATATATATATATTCATCTTTACCATATTTCACTGTCTTTATTGTATTTTATATAATCTTTTTATTTTAATATATCTTTCTTTATATGCCTCTTTCGTTTATGCCTCTCTCTGTCGTATACACCAATGCAACTGTCTTTATGTGCCTCTCTCTTTATACTCCTATCTTTATTTGCTCCTTTCTTTTTATTTCCTCTCTTTTTTTATTCCTTCTCTTTGTAGTCAAACTCTATATATATATATATATATATATATATATATATATATATATATATATATATATATAACTTATTGAAGAAAGACGCTGGCGATGGTTGAGACATGTGCTCCGAATGACTGATAACTCACTACCAAAAATAGCACTAAGATGGACACCACAGGGGAACAGAAGTAAGGGTAGACCAAAAGAGACATGGAGAAGAACAACAGAGAGGATGTTGAGCAATAGAGGGCTCACCTGGGCAAGAGCAGAAAAAAAGCAAAGGACAGGCATTTGTGGAAAACCCTTGCGGAAGCCCCATGTGCCCTGGGCACTTAAGGTTCATATATATATATATATATATGGATATATATATATATATATATATCGCACAGTGCTCCACCCTATCTGTGGTTGTTCAAATCCAACCCAAAACACAGTCAACGCTTAAGCAATTGTGTTCTCCCAAAACCAAGGCTTGACATGTTTAAAAAAAGCTTATCTTACTCAACTGGCCACCTTTGGAATGCCCTACCAATTGATGTAAAACGTATAAGTAATATTCGTTCTTATAACTTTAAACTTTGTCAACATCTGTTTGATATGGACTATATGCCTCCCTAAGCGTAGTTTAAAGTAGTTTAAAGTATGGATTGATTGTTGTAATTTTTTTTATACTGCTTTTCTAGAAATTTGTTAGTTTTGAATGAATGTAAGAATGCAAGTTTATTTTATGTTGCTGCATAAATCAGAGTGCGGAGTGTATGGACAATAGATAGTTTATT
Organism: Achatina immaculata; assembly: GCA_009760885.1. Lineage (NCBI taxonomy): Eukaryota > Metazoa > Mollusca > Gastropoda > Stylommatophora > Achatinidae > Lissachatina > Lissachatina immaculata. The sequence continues at coordinate 26,498,933 of CM019718.1, forward strand.
ATTTATTTATGTATTCATTTGATTGCTTCTTTATGATCATTATGTTCATTAACAAATGCTGAGTGACTGTGACAGAGTGAAAGCTGTATGATGAAGGGCAGAGTGTCAGACGGGCCTGCGTGCCAAATTCCTAACCCTTTGAAAATAAAGTATGTTCGTTCGTTCTCTCTGAACATTTATTTTCCCGAGGTATATTAGGCTTTCGCAAGGGTTTTCCACAAGCGCCTGTCCTTCACCTTTTTCTTTCTGCTATGGCCCAGGTGAGCCATCTATTACTCAACATCATCTGTGTTCCTCTTCTCAATGTCTCCTTTGGTCTGCCCTTACTCTTGTTTCCCTGTGATGTCCATCTCGATGCTAAGCTTTGGTAATGAGTTGCCAGTCTTCCAGAGCACATGCCCCAGCCATCACCAGCGTCTTTCCTCAATAATCGAAATCAGTGGCTTCATCTGAATCTCTGCTTACAAGATGTTATTTCTTATGGTACTTGGCCAAAAATATTAGTTTAATCCTAAACTTCTTTATATAGTTTGCTTTCTGTTCATAGCGTGTCTGATATCTTTGAAGGAATGAACGAGGCGCTGAATGTTTTTCTATGCTACTACAGAGAAATAGATTTCATTACCAGCAAAACTTTATTTTATGAGCCCAACGTTCAATCGCTGGCCTCAGTTACACATTTCTCATATCGTTTCTTATAAGTTACACGTTTCTCATATCTTTTCTTATAAGTTACACATTTCTCATATCTTTTCTTATAAGCTACACATTTCTCATATCGTTTCTTATAAGTTTCACGTTTCTCATATCTTTTCTTATAAGTTACACATTTCTCATATCTTTGCTTGTAAACTACACATTTCTTATATCTTTTCTTATAAGTTACACATTTCTCATATCTTTTCTTATAAGCTACACGTTTCTCTTATCTTTTCGTATAAGTTGCACATTTCTCTTATCTTTTCTTATAAGTTACACATTTCTCAAATCTTTTTTTTTTAGACGTCCAGTAAAATTTTTAACATTCTTCTGAAAACGTCCTTGTCTATATCCAGCGTTCTTTGATCTGAATAAATGTGACGCTGGATAACAAAGGTAAGAAAAGCCACGAGTTACAGCCATAGTTGACCTCAAACAAACAAAGAGTCTGGCTGTACCCCTCCCCCTTCCCCTCCTCCCGCGAAATAAGTTCAAAGGTTCAAAACCAGACTGATGCGTCACTGCATTCAGGACAGTCCCCATATATGCTCCGCCACGTGCTGCAGCATCCATCCAAGAGTATATGTGCTAATAGTTCCCATCAAATATTGGTTCTTTACTATGCGTTTTCTGCCACAGTTCATATTTTCTGCCAACATCTTTAATTTGTCCTAGCTCCAGCAATCGCTTCATAATTACATTGTTCTTCCATTCCTGCTCTTCATTCCCCCCCCCCCCCCCCAGTCTTTCCAATACGGCTTTAGTAATGTCACCCTGGTCCATTCTCAGCCTGTCATTTATTGTAGTCTCCCCAGCAAAGCCCTATCTGCCACTTCATTGCCATGTACTCCTGCATTCCTTGAACAGTAAAGCCACGTTAAGCTCATCACAGTTGGCTGGCTCAACAGATGAACCCATTCTTTAAATCCCCGGCAATGCCTCAATATAAAGAAGTAAGTAATGAATTATTGTAAATCTAATATTACAAAAACGATATCTCTCTATCTGTCTATTGCCTTGTTGACTGGCATTGGCGATCATGCCTTCCCAGAATTCTCTGTTCCGAATGCTGATTATGAGCAGTGCTGGCCTTCTATGTCCACGCTAAAAACGATGAATATGCTAAGCAATGTTTATCCAAAACAATCAATTAACTTTCTTTGCTAAGCGATTCAAGATGATGAATCACTTTGTTAGCCAGATACAAGCTCATTTGTTAGGCCACGTTGTGGGAAAACTAGATATAATATGTAAAACCTGATATTGTATTTGGTATAGTTTTGGAAAAATGTTATTAATTTAAAGCCAGATTTGGCATGCTCCATTTATCTATCTGTGGGACGTCAATGAGAGAATTACCGAAGCTGAGCATGAAGTTTCTTTTCTATAGTTCTGGACAGAATGTATTCTGTTATGGGCTTCGATATTTTAAGAGCGACTTCCGTGGAAATGAACAGCCCTGGAACATGGTAAAGAAACTGAAGAACACCATGGGCAAAATATTTCAGAAGCAGTAGAACAGAAAACAGTTAACTACATCAGCAAATGTAAAACAGAAAACAGTTAACTATATCAGTAAAAGCAGAACAGAACACAGTTAACTACATCACCAAACGTAGAACAGAAAACAACTAACTATATCAGCAAATTTAGAACAGAAAAACAGTTAACTATATCAGCAAAAGTATAACAGAAAACAGTTAACTATATCAGCAAAAGTAAAACAGAAAACAGTCAACTACATCAGCAAAAAATAGAACAGAAGATAGTGGAGTTCATCAGCAATAAAAGAACATGAGACAGTTAACTATATCGGCTACAATAAAACATGAGGCAGCTAACTATATCAGCTACAGTAAAACACAAAATAGTTGAGTACACGAGGAACAGTAAAACAGAAAACAATGGCTACATCAGAGACAATAGAAACAAACTTTAGAACATCAGCAATAACAAAAATTAAACTGTAAAATATCAGTAAAAAAAGAAACAATCTTTAGGACATCAGCGACAAAAGAATAAAACTTTAGGACATCAGAAACAAAAATCATTATAAACTGCATCGGATGACCAGTACACCAGTACATGACGTACACTAGTACACCAGTACATGATGTACACCAGTTAATGACGTACACGTTGTACTTGCGCATAAACGTTGACGGGCTTTCGATCTCTTATAAGACTTTATGCAGAAGAGAGCTGGTGTGGCTGATGAATGCCCCTGCAGTTTCAACCCTCGTGGACTAAAAGGGTCATAACAGTTCTTACTACGCTTCTCCTACTTCCACTGGGGATATTAAAGAACTATACTTCTTAAACTGTGCTCCTCTTACTTTTCCTGGGGATATGAAAGAACTATACTTCCTAAAGTATGCTCCTGTTACTTCCACTGGGGACGTGAAAGAACTATACTTCCTAAATTATGCTCCTATTACTTCTGCTAGAGATATGAAAGAACTATACTTTCTCAAATACATAATATAACCAGCAAAAACTTGAATTCGTTCCATTTTATACCGAGTATTTTCCGTAAGTATTTGTTTTCAAAAGAGTCTAATTTCTTGTCAGTTTCTTTAGCTGTTTTCCAGCTTATACAACATACAAATATAACATACAAACATACAAGTATACAAACATACAAATATTCAAACATACAAACATACAGATATACAAATATACAAACATAAAAATATACAAACATACAAATATAAAAATATACAAATACACATATAAAAACATACAAATATAATCCTACAAATTTATAACGTAATCTACACGACAGAAATTCGAAGTTTTACTGTATGGTTTACATCTATGTGCACGCTTCCTGTCTTCATTGCACGCGTTAATGAAAGATGGTAATGCAGACGTTTAATAATGGCTGTACATCATTCTCTGGCGAGAAGTGCATCTTCTCCTCATTACATACGACATCTGATATCGTCATTAAACGTCTTCCATTAATATTTTATTTCACAATTCGCAGTCTGCATGAAGTCACACATTAATAGCCTTCTGGAGCATCCATCCATCCATCCATCCATCCATCTATCTATCTATCTATCTATCTATCTATCTATCTATCTATCTATCTATCTATCTATCTATCTATCTATCTATCTATCTATCTATCTATCTATCTATCTATCTATCTATCTATCTATCTATCTATCTAATCTGTCCGTCTGATCTGTCTCCCAATCTATATCTCTATGTCTGTCTGTCTGTTTATATGTCTGTCTGGTCTGTCTCTTTCAGTCTCTCTCTGCTCTCTCTCCCTCTCTCTGTCTCTGATCTGTCTCCCTCTCTCCTCTCTCTACCTCTCTCTCTCTCTCTGTCTTCCCATGCCCGCCTTTTTCTGCTCTCTGTCTCTCTTTCTCTGACCTCGCTCTGTATCTCTGTCTCTTTCTGTGCGCTTTCTCTCTATTTCTTTATCTCTCTGCTTTCTCTCTGACTCTCTCTCTCTCTCTGCTGTCTCTGTCTCTCTCCCTGTCTCTCTCCTGAACGTATTGATAATAGGTTTTATCTACATGTCTGTCATTTTCTTCATAATTTCTATCTAATGTACTAACTAAACGTTTGTGACAGAATGAATGTTAAGAGATAGAGGACACAATGTCAGACACGTCCCCGTGTCCAGTTCTTTACCCTTTGCAAATAAAGTTCAATAACTCTCTCTCTCTCTCTCTCTTGCCCTATTTTTATTCCTCTCTTCCTCCCTCCAGCCCATTCTCATCTTTCTCTCCCTCTTTCTGGCCAACATTCCTAGGATTTCTTTTTTTTTGTCCCCTCAAATGCATTATTTTGTGACAAGTTCCATACTTGTATATGTTCATTGGTTTTATTTTGCCATTATGTTGTCCTGTAATTATTTGGCAATTACTGTAATTCAGCATATATCATTTCATGTATAAGGTATAGTTTATACATAGTATAGTTTTTATCTAGCTATTTCCATCTGGTGACGCTGTCCAGTTTGGCATTCGACGACCTATAGCTGACATGCTAGTGTCAGTCAGGGTTGGCGACGCATGGTTGACATGCTAGTGTCAGGGTTGGCGACCCATGGTTGACATGCTAGTGTCAGCGCTGGCGACGTATGGTTGACATGCTAGCATCAAGGTTGGCGACCCATGGTTGACATGCTAGCGTCAGGGCTGGCGACGCATGGTTGACATGGTAGCGTCAGGGTTGGCGACCCGTGACTGACATGCTAGTGTCATTACTAGCGAACCATAGCTGCACAAGACCCTGTCCCATTTCTTCCATTGGTACCCCCAGCCAACGACGTGGGTTCCACCATAATCCCCACAGGGGTGGAGCCTGCAAAAGAAGCATTACACACCCCCTGCTCTTTTTGAGCTGCATTCAGGAACTAAAAAAAAAGCCCCCGCCGCCGTAACCTGCTCCCCCGCCCAGATAATACTGGGACCCCATGTCTTCACAGCATCGTCTGCGAGGAGCACCAGCTCCCAATTTCAGAGTTATAGAAGAAGAAGAAGAAGAAGAAGCCTATTATTACGAATGTTGCTACATAATATACACCGTTAATTCACAACACACTCTAAACATAAAACGTATGAATTCGTTAAACACAAACACATGTAATTATATAAATCATGTCCGTGAAGAGATAAGCGAACGTTCAGTGCCCTTATTTCTTTTTCAAAAAATGACACCCAAAATTAGTTCTTCGAAATACGCAGACATCTTGCACTTTTCTGACATTACAGGTGGAGATGATTACAGGGTAAGTTCAACGTGTTTCCTGCTCCACACTGGCAGGTGGACGTGAAATGAAGTTGGATTAAACTATTCTATACTCTTTTGAGTAGGGTGAGACGGGTAGTTTTGGAGGTCAGTTGCAGAGGATTAAGGAAATATATAGTACAGCGTCTGGGCATCGGTGGCTTTAGGGCAGTTTCTGTTAGAGTTTGTTGGGTTCAGGCCCCGAGTTTCTTGGAGTACCAGGCAGGTAACCGGGGTTTGATGCGCGCAGACAGGAATGCCCTTACTAGATCCCTACGTATTACATGCTCTAGAATCATCATCATCATCATCATCATCATCATCATCATCATCATCATCATCGTATGCCATCTCCGAGGGAAGGTTATCTGTATTAGTTCCTCAAACTTGTTCCATCCCTCGCCCTCACTGAGGGCGTCAGGCAAACTTATTCCTGTCCATCTATTGATGTTGTCCATCCATCTACGTCATTGTTGCCCCCCCCCTCCCTTGCTCTTTCCCCTTATCTTTTACCTCAAGTATAGTTATTATTTATACAATCACACCTTTTGATATGGCCAAAACACTTTAAACTGGCTTTATACCTGGATAACAAAGTTTACTATGAGTAGAAGATTAAGAGAGAAGTACATGAAAGGAAGAATAGAACAATAGAACACAAGAAGAATAGATGAAGAAAAGCCTGGAAGAAAAAAAAGACAAAAAAGAATAGAAAAATAGAGGCATAAAACAGAGAGAAAATAGAAGGATAGAAGAAAGAAAGCATATTATAAAAAAAAAACAGAAAAATAGAAGAAAAAGAGAAAAGAGGAATGAAATAAAAGAACAATAAAAGAATGGAAAACAAGAATTATAGTACAAATAATAGAAGAGTTAACGAAAAGAAAAACAAAATAAAATAAGGATAAGAAGAAAAGAAACAGAGAAAAAAGAAAAGAATAATAGATGAAAGATTTATACAACAAAAGAAGACCGGAACAAAGGAAGAATAGAATAATAAAGTAATAAAGAACAAAAATGTGGTTACATAGCAAGAATAGAAAGAGAATAGAAATAAAATCGAATTTAGGAAAGGAAAAAAAAAGAAAAGAAAATAGTAAAGTAGAAATGAAAAATAAAAGAAAAAAAAATGTAGAAGAATACATCAAATTCATAAATTGATGGCTTTTAGCCAGAAATAATTAGATTAATTTTTTTTAATGTTTGTTTTGGATTTCCAAGGACCAGTGAGTTATCTCTCAAACACAAGATCGATGACATTAATAACGATGATGACGACGATGATAATGACGATGACTGGGATGACATTCTCTCTCACACACGATGTACGGCGAAACTTTTCACTGCTCACAACGCTCAGTCTTATCTCTTCCGCCAGGCTGTCGTGACTCAAAACTGCTTTTAGACAGCCCTGCTCATAACAAGGTGCTAGGGTCTTGACCATCTACAGTTTTCACCGGAACTGATATCACATTAAACGCAAACCTCTACTACCGAAGAAAACATTTGAGAAATCTTACCTTAGTAACTGTTTAATCAATCTCTTCTGGGCATCACCGAAACTGTAACAGTAATCCAAGTGTTTCTCTCTTTCTAAAGCCCACGAGTTAATGATTCCGAAAAATCTCTCATAATTATATTATTATGAAAAACGAAAAAAAAATAGTTACTGTTTTTAAATTATCCTAGGTCATTACAAATTTTCACGCACTTAAAAATTTTGACAAAAATATTACGAAAGAAATGCTAAATGTTTGTTGCACAAATCGAAATAACCGCTCAGAAAAATTTAGATGCTGATATTCGTTTCGTTTCTACTTTCCTCCAGTATTTGTGCAGCTCTGCGCGTTGTTAGCTGACTTAACTCTCGTTTCAGAATGAGTTTTCTCGTGAACGGAAACCTTCACTAAAGCGCTCAGTTGTTGTGTTTCCTGCGCGCGCGGTTGTTCATGAATGCAACTCACACCGTCTTACACACGAGCGGTACTTGCTAGTTAGTAAGAAATCGAAACAGTAGACGACATACAAGTCAGATTTGCGAAAAAAAAAAAGTACAGGCCTATCTGAGAAAGGGGATATATAGGATATGTTTAATGATCTTTTTCAGGATTTGGAGGCAAAGTAGCTATCGATCATAATGGAAGGATAAAAAGTACAGGCGGTCTCCCAAGTTACGAACGTCCGACATACGTACAACCCGTAGTTACGAATGCCTATTCGTAAAGCTTTTTTATATTAAAAATTCCAGTCATGCACAAGGGTTCATAATAATAAAAAGGGCCCTGCTTTGCAGGGCGTATTAAAACATAGCGCGCATATAGTTGTTGCTCGATTTCTTTACTATGTTTTATGCATAGAATGGTACACTGTATACTATATGGGTTCCATCCCGGGACCGGGGAACAAAGCAACAACTCACAAGACCTCTGGGAGTCATGACCCAGAGGGGCCCAACCCCCCCCCCCCTTAGAGTGTTAGGAGTTTAAAGGGCCGAAACACTTGTCTGAGGGGGGGGGGTACTTCCTCTGATGATCTGAAGGAGTTGTGTTGTTGTTCCGCTCTCTACGGTAGAGAGTTTCCTGCATATGCATATATACTATATAACTGATGGTAATAGATGCGAACCTTGCATAACTATTCCGACTTGCGCACAAATTTACTTACAAACAGACTTACGAACAGAATATTTTCCTAACTAGGGGGAACTTCTTAGATATGATTTTTTTTTTTAAAAACAAAATTACGGAGTTCGAGAAGTTTAGTGTCATAGGCAATAAAATATGTATCAAGTTCTTGAGAGAACAGATAGTGAAGGATTTGAATGGGAAAAAAGCGTACATTATAATTAACATTTACTCAAATCTCTATCATCAAGTACGTATAGATGATACTTTTTATATGCCTACAAACAAATATACACACCAGTTATTGTGTATATTCAGACATGCATATTTATGTACACGCATATACTCTTGTGCAGCAGAGTATCGGTTTCTCCATCCATCCATCCATCCATCCATCCATCCATCCATCTATCCATCCATCCATCTATCCATCCATCCATCTATCCATCCATCCATCCGTCCATCCATCCATCCGTCAGTTCATTGATCTGTCATTTTAGCCAATTATTTCTACTTTTATTTTCCCTCAGACAGACAGACAGACAGACAGACAGACAGACAGACAGACAGACAGACAGACAGATAGATAGATAGATAGATAGATAGATAGATAGATAGATAGATAGATAGATAGATAGATAGATAGATAGATAGATAGATAGATAGATAGATAGATAGACAGACAGATAGACAGACAGACAGACAGATAGATAGATAGATAGATAGATAGATAGATAGATAGATAGATAGATAGATAGATAGATAGATAGATAGATATAGATTTTTTCTTTGAGACATTTTATCTTGATGAAAATAGCATAGAATAGAAAATGAGACTAAGCTGAATCTAAGGCCCCCCCCCCCCCCTCAGAGAACATAAATCAGCGACAGAGAGCAGGGTATAAATGAAACTAGCACTACCCCGAACAAAGGACAGCGGCGCCACTGAAATGAAAAGAAAACACAACAAACAAAATTACTACCACACAGAAGATAGAAAACTGGACTACGTAATTTGCTATGAACGCAGCTAGAACACGTCCTGATGTTCGCGTACGCTGTATTAAGCTTTATATTGGGAAAAACAGCATAAATGAATTCATAAAGGGACAGACAAATAATCTGGAAGGGTAATTAGCGCCCCGAGGGAAAGTGTGGCTTTTCTCACAGTACGAAGAACTTCACTGCCAAAGAAGTTTGGAATATGGAATATGATCAAGACTATCGGGAATAGATAAATTAATCATGTCAACACTTGGTTAAGCTCAAGTATCCACCCCTGCGAGGACAGAAAACTGTGGTGCTCGCATGAAGACCACCCTCCCCCCCCCCTCCCACCTTGCAGACGATTATGTTCACGAAGGCAACCAGTCTCCGTGTCTAGATGGTTGGCCATCAAAAGGAAAAAAAAAACCTGAAAGAAGGAGGAGGAGAAGAGGAAGAAGAAAAGAAGAGGAATTTTATATATTTATGGGTTTTGTTGGTTTATGGGGAAAAGAAAGAGAGGAAGACCAAGGCGAAGATGGCTGCAAGATATCGTTGATGTTCAGCAGCAGGGCATATTTGCTGACAACCGAGAGGCCTACAGGAGAGCTGTTAGGGAGGCAAAGTTCCATAGGGGACATCTAAATGACTGACTGGGTTTTGTTTTAAAAAAAAATGTTCGAACGCGCATGAATATATATAAACACACACACACACATATATGTATGAAACTCTCTACCGTAGAGAGCTGAACAACAGCATAACTCCTTCAGACAATCAGAGGATGTACCCTTCCTCCCCTCCTTTCAATCAAGTGTTTTGGCCCTGTTAAACTCCTGATACTCAAAGGGGAGGGGAAGGTTGGGCCCCTCTGGGTCATGACTCCCACAGGTTTTGTGAGTTGTTGATTTTATATATATATATATATATATATATATATATATATATATATATATATATATATATATATATATATATATATATATATATATAAGGTAACCCTGCCATGACTTAGAGGCACATAGGGATATGGTGTTAGTGCCCATATTTTCCTTGACCTGTCAGCACACTAGAGGGTGATATGGTCAGTATCACGCTTGGCCGCCTTTGCTTCCCGAACTACAGAAGAAGTCGGGTACCTATTTCTACAGCTGGGTGACTGGGGTGCCTCCGGCCGGAAACGAACCCCCGACCTTCGCCATGAGAGACCAGTGCACTAACCACTTCGCCACTCAGACATATATGTATATAATTTATAAGGAGAGAGAGAGAGAGAGAGAGGGAGAGAGAGGGAGAGAGGGAGAGAGAAACAAAGATACAGGAATGTCTGACGTGAGTGGGAAAATGAAGAAAAGAGGCAAAAGCTAGAAATTGATTTTGTTGTCTCCACAGTGGTGGAACTTGACAAGAAGCTCGCTTCCTTTGGTCCACTCTCGGGTCCACTCTCTTTCTCTCTCTCTCTCTCTCTCTCTCTCTCTCAGTAGCCCACTCCGCGCAGTCTCTGTGCTTCAACATCATCACAGCTTTGACTGCAAAGAGGAGTAAGAGCTCGTAGTCCCACGGAAATGACTGACAACGTCAGACCGGTATCTCCAGGAAGGAGGTACTTAACCTAGATGCGCCAGCCAGGCGAAGAAAAACTTGGGAGTGGGTCTGACCTACTCTAGTGGACTCCAGCACATAATGGCACAAATAAAAGAAGAAGAAGAAAAAGGAGGAAGAGGAAGAGGAGAAAGAAGAAGAAGAGTAGGAGGAAGAAGAAGAAGAAGAGGAAGAAGAAGAATAGGAGGAGGAAGAAGAAGAAGAGGAAGAAGAAGAGGAGGAGGAAGAAGAAGAAGAGAAGGAAGAAGAAGAAGAAGAAGAGAAGGAGGAAGAAGAAGAAGAGGAGGAGGAAGAAGAAGAAGAAGAGGAGGAAGAAGAAGAGGAGGAGGAGGAAGAAGAAGAAGAAGAGAAGGAAAAAGAAGAAGAAGAAGAGGAAGAAGAAGAAAAAAAAAGATGAACCAATGGCATTACACGAACAGCAAGAGAAATCAATAATGTGTTTGGACATGCAAGCAACCGAATCCATTCCAACAACCACCCTAACACAAAAACAAAACACTTAGTATCACTCTTTCATCCAACCACCTTCACATCTTGACAGCCAGTTCTACAAATTTCAAGAAGCCGTGATATTTTACATAACGCGAATTCCGAGTATGCCAGCAATGCCCATTTATCACCGAAAGAGTCTAAATGTCTCAAATACGCTCCCTAGGTACGATACAAAGTCGTGCCCAGGTAATTCGTGAGATATACTTCGTTTTTTCAGGTGCAACATCCGGGTATCAGAAAAGAGACAGGAAACTCTCAAATAAAAAAAGGAGGAAACAACCACAAGCTTCCTGTGGAGGGTGGGGGAGATAATTACATTTCACTGTTTTTCTTAAGGAGAGTTACAGCCCTTAAAATTAGTTTTTGCTTGAAAGAAGAGAAGCTTTTCTGTGTTGAGAGTGTCAGAGTTTGTTTTTTTTTCGGTTATTTTAAACCGCTTTCTCGTATCTTTTCTTGATTTGGCTGTGGAACTTAGGTCTTGTCACATCTTTAGACTGTTCTGTCACGCTAGATGGTTTATCCTGTGATATTTGAGAACAAGAGCAACGTGCAGTTGGTAAGTAAAAAAGGTGAAGGTAATCCTGTCATGCCTTAGAGGCACATAGGGATATGGTGTTAGTGCCCATATTTTCCTTGACCTGTTAGCACACTAGAGGGTGATATGGTCAGTATCACGCCTGGTCGCCTTTCCTTCCCCAACTCCAGAAGAAGTCGGGTACCCATTTCTACAGCTGCGTGATTGGGGTGCCTCCGGCCGGATTCGAACCCCAGACCCTCGCCATAAGAGACCAGTGTACTAACCCCTTCGCCACTCAGACACCCCAGGATACGCCTTATAAACGGGACCGGGAGCGGTGTACCGTAACATTTAATTAGTTCCAGAGGAAAACGCAATTAGAAAGGTTACTCAGCTGCAGTATTGAAACAGAAGGGTTCGATCCTTGGCCAGTAGGTGGGTCTAAAGTGTTCAGGCAGGGAACAGATGATAACGACATCGCAGTTATGAAGATATTTATATCTCATAACTGATCTTGATCTGAGGAACGGGCTAGCGCATACAATGAAGTGTGTCTGTCCCCTGTGCTACCCTGATAGGTTTGTAGGAGTACTCTTCTTGCAGTTACAGACATATTGATTACACGTTGTTTTTTTTTTTTGTCTGTGATTTTCTTGTGACCTGTTTTCTCCTCAAGTACTTTGTAATTCAAGATGGCTGCCCTTAGAGGTCGAGTTCAAGTACTTTATCATTCAAGCGGTTACCCAAAGACCTAAAGTTCAAGTACTTTCCCTTGCTGCTCCGAGAACGTGATAATGGTTACAGGTACAAATTGCTTGTAAATCCTTTTGCGGATGATATAAAATTTGTAAATAGCTTCCCCCCCCCCCCCCATTTTCGTTACATCATCATCATCATCATCGTCATGGTCGTCGTCGTCGTTATCATCATCATCATCGCCTTTCACTCCCTTGACATCCTAGACCACAAATAAAGCCTCTCCAGTCATCCCTGTTCTTGGAATTATTCTCTGCTTCCTTCCATGTGTATCCCTTGTCTCTGAGCACTGTTATAATTTATCTTCTCTGAGTAAGTCTAGGCCTTCCTCGTTTTCTATTTCCTTGAAGATTCCTTGTCAGTGCCTGTCTTGCTATGTTGATGTCGGGTTTCCTCAGAGTGTGGTCATTCCACCTACATTTTCTTGACATGATTTGTAGGTTCATTTTCGTTACATGATTTATCATAATTCTGTTCTTTTTCATACAAATATATCAGTGTGTTACCATATCTAATATGTAGTATTTAATTATTCTGATTAGAAATGTTACTTTTCCCCACATATAACGACCCACACGCACGTTTGCACATATATACATACATCTTACATCTTTCCCATGCCGTTAAACGTCACACAGGACTGGCGTGGTAGCTCGCCAAGTTTCCTTGTTATCGGCGAGTTTTTCAACCTCATCAAGGGACTCTATGACAACTAATTTGGCCTCTCTTAACAGTGTCCTCTTTAGAGTTTCACGTGGTCGACTTCTTTTTCTTCGGTCTGTTGCGTTTCACTTGACAGCTTGTTTTCGGACTCTTGTTTGGGGTTTTGGGACAGTGGACAAGGGGGGACATTGCTAAGGCTGTATTGGACCGACTGCGAGAGAGAATAAAAAGCGGGAATGGAAGAACAATGAAGAGAGTGCTGGAGCTAGGACAGATTAAAGGTGCTGGTAGGAAATCTGAACTGTGTGGCAGAAAATGCATCATAAATAACCAACAGTTGACAGAAACTGTTACAAACATACTCTTGGATGGATGCTGCGGCATGCGGCGGGGCATATATGGGGTTATCCCGATTGCAGTGAAGCCGGAGTCTTAATTTTGAACATTGAACTTTGGGATTCTCTGAGCGTTTCTTCTCATTACATGATCGACATATGTCCATCTCCTTTTTTCTGATCACCAGTGAGAGACTTTACTACAAAGAAGAAAGAAATGAGGGATAATTACCGAGTTATTATAATAAATCGATAAAAGGCAATTGCTAAGATACAGAGTATTGACCACCAATGGGAAATGCTCCGGAATTTATTTCACCAAACAAGAAAAGAAATGCTACCTAAGGAAAAAAGGAAATGGTAAGAAAAAAGAATCGATAAGAGAAGAAATACAAAGTTTGATTGATAAAAGAAGACAAAATAAAAACAACAAAGAAGAATACCAAAATATAAACAAAGAAATAAAATAGAAATATAAAGAAGCGAAAAAAAGGATGGATGCAAGAACAATGTGAACAGACAGACAAGCTTCAGAATAAAACTATGCACAGACGTCAGTCAGTCATTTGCATGTCCCTTGGGGAACTTTGCCTTCCTGACAGCTCTCCTGTAGGTATCTCGGTTGTAAGCAAGATGCCCTGCTGCTGATACATCCATCTGCAGATTATTAACGATGTCTTGCAGCCATCTTCGCCTTTGCCTTTCTCTCTTCCTTTTTTCCCATTATGTTCCCTTCCAAGACGGTCTTCTCTAAATTATGTATATGTCTAAATGAATTATAAATGAATTATCAGGGAAGAAAGGAAGATTTACTATAGTATTATAATATATAATAATATTTCATATTATGCAATATTTTCCTTATTCTGTTTATAAATATCTTTTTTTTTCTTATAAACATAATTTTCATAATTCTATTTAGAGATGTCATCTTTTTTTTCCATAATCCTGTTTAGAGATACCACATTTTTTATAATAAACATCATTTTCATAATTCTGTATAGAAATGTAGCTTGTTTTCATAATATATATCATTTTCATAATTCTATGTGGAGACGTCGCATGTTTTCATAATATATATCATTTTCATAATTCTGTTTAGAAATGTCACTTTTTTGTTTCACAATACGGGCTGGTCTAGAAGATAAAAAGTTCACTTTCTCTTCTACTGTTGCCATCAAAAGGTTAAACAAAACAGATAACAATTTTTACACTGCTATAATTATTACATTAAAGAACGTTACAATCAAAGCTTTCGAATGCAGTTTATAACATTGCTCTGGTATTTGTATTTATTTTATTTATTAAAGCAAGATCTGAAGAAAGATGCCTTAGGAAAATTTTAAGAATACGCTGGGAAGAACATGTGACAAAAGGGGAAATAACCGAACGAACGGACATTGAGAACGTTACTAAAGAGGCCAGAAGGCGACGATGGAAATGGCTGGACAAAGAATGGAACCCCCCCCCCCCCCCCACCCCCAAATACGACACCCCTATACAGTCTTTACTTGACCAACCCAAGGGAAAAAGGAAAGAAACAGGCCATTGAGAACATGGAGACGCACAATACAGCAAGAACTAAAGGAAGCGGGAAAGACGTGATTTGAGGTGTCCAAACGTGCCCAAAAAACAGGATCGACTGGAGAACCTTAGTTGATGCCTCATGCTCCATTTGGGAGTACAGAGGACTGATGACGATTTATGAACGTATAAAAGTTCACGGGTACTTCAGGACCACCCTCTGTATAACATTGCACTTTATAATTTTGTTTACAAAAACCACGTTTCGTGTCCCAGTTCATCCTCGTATTTTAAATCAGCTTTGAGTGCACTGGTGTCGCAGGACACGCAGTAATAACAACAGAATTGACGATGTTTGGAAAACTATATCTTAACTTGGAAGGTGCACATCAAAAGCTTTCTCCCCAGTTATGAAAGTTCGCACCCAAGGGAAATGTTTAGTATGGCTTGAGTCAGTGGTTTTCACCTTTTTGCACCGGAGGACATTTTTTTCAACCAGGTATATATATAAGCTGCGGACCACCAACGCATAAGAAACATCGTAATGTCTTAAATCCTTCTTCTTCTTCTTCTTTCTTTATTTCTTTCTTTTTTCCTCTTCCCTCTTGTTGTTGATCTTGTTCTTCCTTTCTCTCTTTTTTTCCTTCTTCTTCTTCCTCTTCTTTGTTGTTGTTTCTTTCTTTCTTTCTTTCTTCTTCATCTTCCTTGTTGTTTTTGTTATTGTTGTTCTTTTTTCGACCTTTCTCAGACGTCGACCCGTATACTTATAAACTAACCAATGGTCACCTGGAAGTTGTGTACATCCCCATAAAGCTTTTCGCGAACCGGTTTAGGTGTTGGCCACTTCTGTCTTCTCCACACCTCATTTGCTGGACACTCCTGCAGAGTATCTTTTCCTGTTATCCTATCACTTCTACATCGGGACGTGTCAGCTGGGCCTCTTGGATCCGTGGTACCTCGCTCAGGTGTGACCGACGCAGAGCCGAAAAATGACCGCTTGCCATAAGCCATTAATTGCTTATAATCAGCATGGCGCTTAAGGCTACGGAGAATATGATAATAGCCCCCCCCCCACCACCGTTTGAGAACCAATGGTCTAAGCTGTCAGTAGTTTCGATTCTGAGCTGAACGCTTATGACAAAAAAAAATTTAATTTTTTGGAATCTATCCTATATTTCGTTAAGAAAAGCATGACAGTAATAACTGTATTATTTTGTTTGGGGAAACTCAGCTTTCCACTTTTGTTAAAGATAATCCTCGTCTAGTTTCCATTTATCGTTCCCCCCCCCCCCTTCCCCCTTCCTTTCTTCCATCTTCGGCTGAAATTCCGTCTATTTTTCCGTCTGTTGCTAAGAGAAATTGACTTGGCTCACTCTTTGTTTGCTCGCGGTATGCAAACGTTTACCAGGTTATCTCCCTCTTAACGTATTCTCTTCTGTCTTCATTTTGGAGTCTTCCTAGAGCTAAGATCTTCAGAACTGCATTCGTCCTTCTCGTGTTATCAGCTTCCTGATTTTTTTTATGGCATCTCATCTTTAGACTGATGGATTTACGAGGGCGGAGTGTGTGTTCTCGCAAACATTAGGGTTTGTTTATTCGACATGTTCGACCCCCCAAGCTATGATGCCCGACTGAATGTTCTATTTTCATTGTTCAATACTTGCATAGACTGAATGGCCTATGTTCATTGTTGAATACTTACAAAAGAATAAGTGGCTTTTATTCTAGACATGGCTGGATTGTGGCTTCTAGTTGTGTTTCTTTTAAATAATTATTTTAATATCTTGTTCAACAGTAACCCCATGGACTTACAGGTGAGAATAAAGAGATAAATACTAGGGTGAATGTATTTTGATGTGCGGGTGAGAATAAAGAGATAAATACCAGGGTGAATGTATTTTCATGAGATAGCAAGAGGTAATAAGTAAAATCACAGTTTGTTACACCTTCTTCTTCTTCTTCTCCTTCTTCTTCTTCTTCTTCTTGTCCTCCTCCTCCTCCTCCTCCTCCTTCTTCTTCTTCTTCTTCTTCCTTCTTCTTGTCCTCCTCCTCCTCCTTCTTCTTCCTCTTCTTTTTGTCCTCCTCCTCCTCCTCCTTCTTCTTCTTCTTCTTCAGAAAAATATACATTATTAAGACATGTACCGTAAGAATGAAAGCAGACTGAATACAAGATTTCCAATTAAAACAAAAATGTACAGACATTTTCGATTGTGAACTAGAAAATATTTGACTCATAAATCTATTATTCTTTATTACAAAGTGAACGAGGGGGGAGGGGGATACTGATTATCGGAGTTAAGAAATAATATTTACATGAAGGAAAAAAATTAGTGATACGAGACAAGGAAAAAAATGTACATGATTAGAGGTTACTTGTTTTGATTTGTTTTGCGTGAAGGATATGAAGCTGATTCGTCGACGAGATAGAATGGAAGATGGGAAGGTCTCATTGACATTCTTTCACTTCTGGATGTAATCCATTTTTTTTTTTGGTCCAGCCAGATGGAGTCAGAAAATGAATAACTGTGTACAATTGGAAATCTGTGAATATTGGTAAAGACACAATCATCATCATCATCATCATCATCATCATCATCATCATCATCATCATCACGATCATCATCATGTGCCGTGCCAGCAAAACGTTGGCGATCACGCTGCTCCACAAATCTCCGTCCTTGATGCGTTCCATCAGCTCAAGTGTGTGACTTCTCATTGTGCAATCGCGTTAGGCTGTCCGTGACTTTTTTTTCTTTCTCTCCTGATCTTCTCCTATCTCTCTTTCTATTTATATTTCTTGTTCTTATGACGTTTTCGAGCCCTCCCCTTCTCATTACATGTCCAATAAATAGCCCATGTCGTTTTCTTATGGATTTATTCATGTTCCTTATGTGGGAATCTATTATTATCCATAAAAACAAAAGCTCCGGGAATAATATTCATAAACATGTCAGGGAAAACTGTTCTCTTTCTAATCGTCCTTCCTTAACAACACACGCTACAGCATCTGAGCCGAAATTACAGCAACCACAGACAGCTCTTGCAGTATCACAAACACGATTATTTAGATAAAGGGATGTTTTGTTTGTTTGTTTTTTTGTTTTGCCCAAGATACCGTGGACAGCGAAGAGATCAAACGAAGAGATCCTGAAAGAGGCAGAACAAGAGAGCAATAACAAAACTCAGGAAGAGACGATTCAGGTTCATAGGTCGCGTCATGAGAGCAGGTGGACTGGGGTATTTGTAAAACAACAGGGATGATAGAGGGCGAAAGAGACCGAGACAGACAAAGAGAGAAGATGATAGATGGGCTGACGAAGTGGCATGGAGAAAGAGCAGCAGTTCAGCTCCAGCTCATTAATTAACTCCCGGAATAGAGAATTGTGGAAATGTATGAGTGCAAACGCCTGTTAGACAGATAGACAGACAGGCAGGCAGGCAGGCAGATAGATAGATAGATAGATAGATAGATAGATAGATAGATAGATAGATAGATAGATAGATAGATAGATAGATAGATAGATAGATAGATAGTTTTTCAACACACACACAGAAATTCTCATATCAAAAGACTAGCCTGAGTTCTTCTTGTTCTGCGTTCGCCTTTTAAACTGGAAGTGCTGTATATTATAGTAAAAAAGAGAGCATGTTTCGCGCCCAGGTAAAATCTACAGAGTAGTTATACAGTCATGCACCAACTTACGGCCGCACTGGAGACCAGACATAAGGCTTTTAAGTCGATTCGGCTGTATGTAGGCCGTTGCAGGGGGAGATCAAACACTAAGTACACAGTCACTACTGCAACATGCTACAAGATAAATAGACATGGTTATCACCACTTTAAAGTACTAACAGAAGGTAAATTAACATAGCAAGAATGTGGAAATTAATCACAAAATATGAATTACAACACATTAAACAAAGAATCATAATGTAATAATTTTTCAATGACAATACCAAGATATATATATACACAAGCGCATGCATACGTAAGAATTACAGTACTGTATTATACGTAATTTAGATACGCACAGTATAGCATTGTATGGTTGGCAAGGGCACTGTAGCCGGTAACCGTAATGCATATAGTCTCAGGAGCCTGTAAAGATCGAATCTGGTCCTTTCTAGGTCATGTCCAGATTTTCTCCTATCAGATCTTAGCTATAATTATAAATAACGGTAACTCAGTCGTCTGGTAGTGAAGGAAGGGTCGTTCTAGGAAGCCATGATCATTACCAAAAAATGTCACCATTAATATTTTCATGAACTACCAGTAAGTTTTTTTTAAACAACTCGTATTTAAACAGAAAACAAAGTAGATACCACTTTTTGATACACCCTGAATGACTCAAGTCCTCTTTCAGATCCTCGATATATCATTTTCTTCCGAAGCGTCATTTAAGCCGTATTCTCGTCTGATAAGTTCCATATGAGTGAAGCACAGGGTTGCAGTTTTGTTCCATATCCATATTATGTGTTACAACTGGTTTTTTTTTTTTTTTTACAAAAATATTCCCTCGCAAAGTAATCGATAAACTCATGTTTATTATTATTTTCTTTTTCGTTTTCTCCGCCGTTATCTTGGGTGTAACCCCATACAATAGGCTTGATTTTCACGTTATCATAGTTTTTTTTCCCCTAAATACTCTGACAGATCCTGTACACATGCATTATCACATGAAGAATCCTAAAGAAAGGCATAATATAGCTGTGTTAAACACTTGCTCTAATCTTTTCAAATACAAAATTCGTCGTCTCTGGCTTTGTTTTATTTTTGCTGCATTTCGTGGAGCCTGTTAAGAAGTCCGGTCTTGCAGTTCTCCGCTGGGAAGTTAGAAAAGTCATTGCTTGAAGATATTGCATGAATATGATACATTTGTTATATGACTGAGTGTAAGATACATTTGTCACACGACTGAGACTATGATATATTTATCACATGATTGAAAGAGTTTGTCACATGACTGAGAACTATGATGCATTTGATACTTGACTGAGCCTAAGATGTAATTGTTGTTGAGACTAGCTGTACTCTTTACATTAGCCACTACAAGATACAAGATACAGTTAGCAGCCACAGCGGAATCTGTTACTATCATTAAGAGTGCAAGGTGGGGAAATTTTGGATACGACAGTTTTGTCATCATCATCATCATCATCATCATCATCATCATCATCCGTGAAATCAGGGCTGTTCCTTATAAATGGACAATTTCTAGGTGTGCATGCAGGAAACTCTCTACTGTAGAGAGCAGAACAACAACACAATTCCTTCAGATCATCAGAGGAATTACCTCCCCCCCTCCTCCTCAGAATGTGTTTTTGCCCTATTAAACCCCTGACACTCTAAGCAGGGTGCACCCCTCTGGGTCATGACTCCCAGATGTCTTGTGAGTTGTTACTTTTTTTTCCATCCTGGAATTAAACCCGTGATCTTCCAACTGGCCCTGCACTTCGAAGTGCATCTTATGGATTTAGCTACGGAGGACCGGTATTGGTTTGTGACAAACGAAATTATTTAAGTTCTCAATGCTTGTTTCGCATACTCTACAGCCAGCATGAGGCCATCTTTTCTGCTGTTTCTGAAAGGCTTTTCAATGCCCTTGCTCTTGTTTGTTCATTTATGCCTAGTTGCTTACACAGGTCGTATGTTGATGTTGCTACAAATCCTCTCCCCCACTTCTACAGCTATCACTTTTGCCTTGACTCCTGCCCCCCCCCCCCCCCCCCCCCCCCCCCCTCAGTTGCTTGACCAGGTCATTGTACTTCTCATATTGAATAGATGAGAGGAAGGCATTGTTTTATCCACATAATCACTGACAAACGTGTATTCAGCTCAGGCTGGTGGTGCTGCTGAATCCTGGGGAAGGTATTCTCTGAGTTCAAGAGCTGTTTCCCTAACAAATGCGTACCAGGCACCTTTTAAAAAAATATATCTGTCTGGACTGGAGAATGTCGGGAGACTGTTCTGACACAGAAACTTGTTCTTGTCCTCCGTTGAGCAGCATTCTCTGTTAGCTTAAGATTTAAAAAAAAAATTTTTCTTATAGGGGGAAAATGTGTCCAGTTTGGAGTTCCGTAGTTTCTTGTTCTCCCCGTTCGTTGGACTTCATATGGAAGGTACAGGTAGAAAATCTTCCATGTTGTGAGTCTATGCAGTATTCACTTTGATGATTCCATTTCCCATCTGAGGCTCTTCCACTGCGCCCCTCCCCCCAACCACCTGGTATAAAGTGCAAAAAACAATGCAGGTGTACACAGGAGCTCAGCGACTGGGAGTGTAGCGTGAGCACGTGGTTGGATGAATGTGAATGTGCTAGGATTAATTGTAAGAGTTTAAACTTCTAGGTTTATTGTAAGAGTGTAAACTTCTAGGTTTGGTTGTAAAAGTGTAACCTTCTAGGTTTAGTTGTAAGAGTTTAAACTTCTAAGTTTAGTTTTAAGAGTTTAAACTTCTAGGTTTAGATGTAAGAGTTTAAACTTCTAGGTTTAGATGTAAGAGTTTAAACCTCTATGTTTAGTTGTAAGAGTTTAAACTTCTAGGTTTAGTTGTAAGAGTTTAAACCTATAGGTTTAGTTGTAAGAGTGTCTACTTCTAGATTTAGTTGTAAGAGTGTAAACTTCTAGGTTTAGTTGTAAGAGTGTAAACTTCTAGGTTTAGTTGTAAGAGTTTAAACCTGACAACCTCCCAGGGCGTGGCTGAGCTTCATCCTTCATCTTGTTGAGTACTTCCTTATCTAGAGCAAGTAATTTTCTGCCATCGGTGAAGTAGCTCTTCCGAAGATAAATGTTAACATTTGTGTAAAGGCTATTATGACCGCACTTTTGATGTGTTAAAATGTGCTGCAATCTTATCTTTGCAAGAAAAGAATCTCAGTATAGGAGAGCGCGCTTAAGAGCAGAGGTGAGAGTTGTTGTTGTCTATAGTTACACGAAAGTGTATGTCGCAGGTTTACATTAGATGAAGAAGAAGAGGAAAAAGAATAAAGAACAAAGAAAGAACAGACAAGAAAGAAAAGATAAGAAAGAAAGAAGGAAAGAAAGAAAGGAAAAGAAAAAAGAAAAGAAAGAAAAGAAAAGAAAAGAAAAAAGAAAAGATAAGAAAGAAAGGAAAGAAAGAAAGAAAATAAAAGAATAAAAGAAAGAAAGAAAGAAAGGAAAGAACGAAAAGAAAAGAAAAGAAAGAAAAGAAAGAAAAGAAAAAAAGAAAAGAAAGAAAGAAAGAAAGAAAGAAAAGAAAAGAAAGAAAGAAAGAAAGAAGCAATAGAATTTTGTTCCTCTTTTCATCTTTTTCAGTTAAAAACATTTAAGAATATATTTTTTAACTCAGTAAAACTACACTGCACATCTTCTTAAGAAGCTGCTAGGACTAGTTTTACCGAAGAAGACATCACAATAATCATACTGGGAAAAAAGTTCTGTCAGCGAATACTAGAAATAGAGTTATTCATTGCTACATCGAACATATATGGATATGCGGATTATATGGATTATGTCGATGTGAAGCACTGACAGTTGCCAAGAGCACTTAAAATCTACTGGAAGCAGCGGAGATGTGGTGTAAGGTGAGTGGGTCGTTACTTTGAGTTCTTGGTGAATGGTAATTGACTACGATTTCGATGACTGGTGCAGAGAAATGTCTCATGAATCCCAAAGTTTACGTACCACAGTACTTGAGGGAAGTCAGTGTGCACGCCTTATAGTTACACAGGCTTAACCTTCTAGCTTCGCATACCAACATGCCAAGTAAAGGGAAAATCACTATCAGAGTTTGTGCTCAACAGACGTAAGGCCTGACACCAATGACAGTGATAAAATAAGCATGTGATAAAAAAAAAAAAAAAGATGAGATTTAATTCATACAAAACTTGACGAGAACGTTGATATACAATAAACTGACATGTCAACAGTAATATTAACTAACGTAGCATGGAACAAATACTAGTACAAAACGATAAGCACGGTTACAATGCTATAAAATTTCAGACCTTCTGTACCATCAAAATATAAGGGCCTGAAACACACAAGTGGTAGCTCATGGCTGTCTCTAATCTTGTGTCTCCTCTAAACAAAAACCATATATCATAGTGCACTAGCACATTACCTTAAATAGATTCTCTTCACATTATAGTACACTAGCACACTACCTTCAATAGAATCTCTTCACAGTATAGTGCACTATCACACTACCTTCAATAGATTCTCTTCACATTATAGTGCACTAGCACACTACCTTCAATAGATTCTCTTCACATTATAGTGCACTAGCACACTACCTTCAACAGATTCTCTTCACATTATAGTGCACTAGCACACTACCTTCAATAGATTCTCTTCACGTTATAGTGCACTAAAACTCTATCTTCAATAGATTCTCTTCACATTATAGTGCACTAACACTATACCTTCAATAGATTCTCTTCATATTATAGTGCACTAACATTCTATCTTCAATAGATTCTCTTCACATTATAGTGCACTAACACTCTACCTTCAGTAGATTCTCTTCATATTATAGTGCACTAACATTCTATCTTCAATAGATTCTCTTCACATTATAGTGCACTAACACTCTGTCTTCAATAGATTCTCCTCACCTTGAATGCTTGAATTGCCATGAGACTTACAAACATATACCGAGTGCAGATGCCCAGCTGCCAATAACACACATATCTTTTTAATTTTCACATTAAACATGAAAAACATAAGCAATGCAAAATTCAATGGCCATTTCGATACTCGCAAATGGAGCATTAAACATTAAACGTGTCAGTCATCAATGAAAACATATGCAAAATGAAGCATGTCAATTAAATCTTATGAAAATGCAAATCAAAATATAAAAGGAAAAAGACTGCGTCAAGGAAAAACCACTTACACATACATATAAACATATTATTCACCTCAGTAGAAAACTTAAATCTTTACATGACAAAATTGTACATTCACTTCAACTCACGAATTCATCAGAAACATAGAAACTTATATTAACCATATCACATTACACATAACTCACACCAAAACTTACAATTACAAACATAAAACTGACAAGACATGAGGTCGGCGCGGGTAGAGCAGGGCTGGAACGATAGTGAACAAAACTATCACATACGAAGAAGGAACAACTCACAACCACAATTCCACCACGAACGACAACGGCCCTTGCTCTTACCCCGGCCATGCCCCGAACACAAACTGACCAAGACTTTGCTTACACATTTAACACACTAGCTCAGCCAAGCGTTTAATATGAACTTCCGGGCCACCACCCCGGTACTACAGACCAAACACTAACACTCATTCCCACAGCGGTTCTCAAGAAGAATGATGAGAATACCATGGACAGCCAAGAAAAAAAATGAAAAGGTTCTAAATGAGACTGGAAAGAGAGAGAGAGAGAGAGAGAGAGAGAGAGAGAGAGAGAGAGAGAGAGAGAGAGAGAGAGAGAGAAACAATGGCAAAATTCAGAACACGATGATCCAGATTTGTAGGACATGTTTTGAGAAGAGTCACACTGGAACATCCAGTGACAGCGAGAAAACCGAATGGACAAAAGGCCAGAGGAAGACAAAGAAACAAAATATTTGATGGACTAAGACATTGGCATGGAGCACGGCCCAACACACATCTTACAGAAAGAGGAAAGGACATACGGTTGTGGAAATTAATGACAACCAACGCTAGATTGGCCTGGTATATATATATATATATATATATATATATAGAGAGAGAGAGAGAGAGAAAGAGAGAAGAGAGAGGAATGAGATCATCATACTTATCAACTGAAGGGCGACAGCAGAGTTGATGAAATCGTCTACCTTCAGTCTAAGGATCAACGTTGATATCGATTTGGTCACTCTTGTCTCAAGAAGAAGAAGAAGAAGAAGAAGAGAGAGAGATTATGCTACAGTTCTTATGTCGGGTTGTCTTCCTTGTTCCGCTTTGCTTTGTTTCTGTGCCCTGTCGTGTTGTGGATCCATGCTAGACTCCGCCACATTTGGCTACCCTACCGAGACCTTGTCCTACCTCTCCATGGGTGCCCCTAGTAGCAAGCCTAACCTGGCTAACAGGGCAGGAATCGCCATGGCCCCCTTGCGGTTGGAGTCTGCTAAAGAAGCATGGCACACGTTCTGCTTTTTTAGCTCCACCCAGAGGTTTGAAAAGATACTAGCTCTCAAGCTGACACTCTTCAGCACCTTCATAACATCGGCTGCAAATAACATCAGCTCGCAGTACCAGGGAGATAGAAGACAAGAAATGGCAAGATATTGCAAGGAATAAGTGGCGTCATGAGTTAGTTGTACATAAAATAGGCATCTATTCCGAGCCTGAGCTTTGCTGCATGATTTCCCTCGGCGTGTTAAAACTCTACATAGAGAAACAGTAACAGTAGGCCCTTCCCGGCATGGGATCGCCGCCCAAAGTAGTAGTTTCTGAGGAAGGGTCGATACTCCCAACATAAACCAGGGTGGTGGGAGTTTCTGAGGTAGAGTCGATTCTAGCTACATAAACCAGGGTGGTAGGAGTTTCTGAGGTAGGGTCGATTCTCGCTACATAAACCAGGGTGGTAGGAGTTTCTGAGGTAGAGTCGATTCTAGCTACATAAACCAGGGTGGTAGGAGTTTCTGAGGTAGAGTCGATTCTAGCTACATAAACCAGGGTGGAAGGAGTTTCTGAGGTAGGGTCGATTCTCGCTACATAAAGCAGGGTGGTATGAGTTTTGAGGTAGAGTTGATTATCATTATATCCATCAGGGTGGAAGGAGTTTCTGAGGTAGAGTTGATTATCACTACATCCACCAGGGTGGAAGGAGTTTCTGAGGTAGAGTTGATTATCACTACATACACCAGGGTGGAATGAGTTTCTGAGGTAGAGTCGCGACCTAAAGTTGTGACAGCTTAAAGGCACTAGGGTACTGTTAGTTAAGTTTTCTTTTTAATTCCAATACCTTTTTTTTTTCATCCTTCATGGATCGCAGATAACTTACCATTGGTGGGTTAGGGCCACGTTTAGGAAAAGTTGGGAAACGTCGATTTAAGGCAATGGAATTATATCCAGTCGTCGACATGTCTTGACGTTTTGAAAAGACACCTCAGTTCCGTGCACTTCTTGTTTCTGCTTGGCCAGCAAACATTTGTTAAGTGCTGGAGCAATATTCTCGCACGGAGCTCCCGCTGTGCAGAAAAACGCGTGCTCGTAACAATGGAATCACTTTGGGCGAAATTTCTTTGCAATCATGAGGTAAGTTCAAGCACGGTTCTGTAGTGCCTTTGGCGCGTCGAGAGGTCTAGTGTGGAGTTCTCCGACACGGGAATGCTTGACTTTTCTGCTTGCCGTTTGTTGGCTTATTTTGAGAAGAAAAATTCTAATTATACGCTTGGGAAGTTACTGTTTCATCTTTGTTATCTATCTATCTATCTATCTATCTATCTATCTATCTATCTATCTATCTATCTATCTATCTATCTATCTATCTATCTATCTATCTATCTATCTATCTATCTATCTATCTATCTGTCTGTCTGCCTGCCTGCCTGTCTGTCTGTCTGTCTATCTATCTATCTATCTATCTATCTATCTATCTATCTATCTATCTATCTATCTATCTATCTATCTATCTATCTATCTATCTGTCTGTCTGCCTGCCTGCCTGCCTGCCTGCCTGTCTGTCTGTCTGTCTATCTATATCTATCTATCTATCTGTCTGTCTGTCTGTCTGTCTCGCTGCCTCTCTGTCTACATAATGGGCTGCCGGGAGTACACAAGACTGCTAGAGTGGTGGCATGGCTGTTGGGGTTGGAGTTCACATTTCTTTCTGGTTGTCATAAAAAAAACAAAAAACTGGACTCCTGTTTTGTCATGGTCTTCGTGCTCGATTACTTTCATCTGATGTTTGAAGTTTCATCGGACATATAATGAGAAGGTGAGGGCTTGAAAACATAATAACAACAGGAAAGATTAATGGGACGAGAGGCAGGGGAAGACAAAACAAAAAATCACCGACAGAGCTGATGCAAAATAACACGGTTCGAGATTTATGGAGGAACATCTTTGCCAAAGCCTTTGGGCACGGCACATGATGATGATGTTGATGATGATGCTTGAAATAGTGTGGCAGCTTAAATTTAACGTGACTTCCGATTTTGTTTGTACATTGTCATCACCTGTAAGTAACGTCTGTTGGTGTTCAATCATCATCATCATGTTTGCAGTAGTGACTGCTGTACTGCGTTTATATATATATTATTTATATTTCATGTATCATCATAGTAGAGATGCTGTCAAGATACCATAGCCTACCTCATCCTGGTCGTCCAGCCTAACAACTGTCAGTGTTATAGTTATGCCAATAACCTTAAATTAAGAATGAAATGGGCGAAGGTAAAACAGTGAAAATTTGTTTTCAAAGGGACATTATCTCTGTTAAAAGACAGACAGAAATTGCTTGGGTTAACTC
The DNA here is from genome assembly GCA_009760885.1 of Achatina immaculata. Classification (NCBI taxonomy): domain Eukaryota; kingdom Metazoa; phylum Mollusca; class Gastropoda; order Stylommatophora; family Achatinidae; genus Lissachatina; species Lissachatina immaculata. The sequence continues at coordinate 26,526,338 of CM019718.1, forward strand.
CCACGAGAGCGCTGTCGCTGTCGGAAAATTCTCTGTAATGTCAATAAATGACATTTGACAAATCGTGTGTTATAGTTTTTTGTCATTACGTTCAGCTAAGAAAACCACCGAAGAAGTCTTAAAAGAGGCTGGAGTTTAAAGGCAAATTACAGCAAAGATCAGAGCCAGACAAGCGAGATTTGTAGGACATTTTCTGAGAAGGGGACAATTGGAACACATTGTGACAGTAGAAAAATTGAGGGGAGAAGAGACAGAGGAAGACAGAAAGAGAAGTTACTGGATGGGCTGTCAGTGTGGCTAGGAAGAAAGTCACCGGCGGATCTCATAATCAAGTCTAAAGACAGGGAATTGTGGAGAGAAATGATCGCCTACGCCACGCGGCACGGTACTTGATTGATTGATTTGATTGATTGTCATTACGTTGCCTATATTTCTTTTATATTCCATGTCCATACTAAAGCAAAGAGTGACCAGATACCTAAACATGTCGAACGTATTGCCAGCCATGACGAGAGAGGGGGAAAAATATCCCGTAGCACTTGCATGCAGGTATGAAGTGTTAGTGCCGCCACAGTTCTAAGTGCCTGCAGCATTTGGGGTAAGGGATACCCGCATCTGTTCTCGCTGCCTTAGTTTTCCTAGGCAAAAGCCCCAGGTACACATTTTCTGAGGCTGGGTTTACCCTAATGTTAATCGGTCCGCCAAATGCGAAATCAAACCAGAGACCTTCTGATCAGCAGACGAGTGCGCTGACCACTACACCACCGGGGCACCACAGTGGCTGATATAACACAATATTGTATATATAACACAATACTGTATAGCTCCCATCAAACATCTGGAAGCTGCATCCAGGCATGGAATAGGCACGCACTCAGGAAAACAAAACTATGAATGCTAATACTAATGATCTAAAGAATGACAAATAATAGGGAAAAAAATCAAATCGTTTCTAAAAGCATGTATGATATGTGCCCGTGCAGACTTAACACTTATGGTACGTACATTAGAAAAATATCGACTTAGTCCGCGTTTGTGAATGAATGAATGAATGAATGAATGATCTTAATTTGTAAAGGGTAAAGAATTTGGCACGTAGCCCCGTCTTACATTCTGCCCTTCATAATTCCATCTTTCATTCTTCCCACACACTTGATGTAATATAACTATACAAATTACATTAGGGAAAAAACATCAAAAGAGTGTAAGATTAAACTATTACATTCAAAGTAAAAGAGAAGAAGTAATTAACCTAATAAAACAGCTCTCACACACATACATGCACACACGCAGACATATAATAAACAAAATTACATTGTCAGTACAGGTCTTCTAACGTTTTTAACTAATATTAAAATAATTTATAACAATATCTAACAAGTTACTTTTTGAACTATTTTAGTACTTGATGGCTGGTGAGTCATGGGTTGAGAGAGTGCTTGTTATTCTACGGAAGCATATAATTACAAGCAAGTAAATAATGAAAGAGGTCAGACCATCAGACCCGACATCGATTAGGCCATATGTCGACAGTTATAAAAATGATGTCAGCCACTAAGTTATAATATGTTAAAAGATGAACAGACATATTTACCACCATTTTAACATACTAACAGAATGCAAATTAACACAATAACTGCGTGGAAATTAGTCACAAAATGTGAACCAGTCATCAGTCAATCATTTGTATGTCGCTTGCGGAACTTTGCCTCCCTAACAATTCTCCTGTAGGTCTTTCGGTTGTAAGCAAGATGGCCTGCTGGTGATGCATCCATTCACAGATTATCAATGTCTTGCAGCCATCTTCGCCTTGGTCTTCCTCTCTTTCTTTTTTTCCATTACGTACTCTTCCAAGAATGTCTTCTCTAAATTTTCATGACGTTTAATGTGCCAACCTTTTTCAATATTAAGTTCCTGTAGTATGGTAGTGTTTGGCCTTCTAAGAGTATGAATCACAACACAACACATTCAGTAAAGAATCACATTGTAATAACTTTTCAGTGACACACTAAAATATACATACGCGAGAGATACAGTAGTGTATTATAACTTAGATCACGCATAGTGTAGCGTTGTATGGCTGGCAGCTCCACTACAGTAGATAAGACGTACTGCCAATAGATAAGATATATTGCCAATTGATAAGACGCACTGCTAATAGTAAGATGTACTGCCAATAGATAGATAAGACATACTGTCAATAAATAGATAAAACGTACTGTCAATAAATAGATAAGACGTACTGTCAATAAATAGATAAGACGTACTGTCAATAAATAGATAAGACGTACTGTCAATAAATAGATAAGACGTACTGTCAATAAATATATAAGACGTGCTGCGCACGGTCTCAGTGGCTTGGTCTGCCCATTTCTAGAAAGAACATGTGACATTTGTGTTTATAGCACAGCCTAGTACAAATACTACATAGTGATTTTTTTTGGTATCATATATTTACTTTTCATTTGTTTTGTATCATATATATATATATCTTATCTTATATCTTATATCCTTCCCGTGCCGTTAGACGTCACATAGGGCTCGCAAAGTAGTTCGCCAATTTTTCCTGTCTTCGGCGAGTCTTTCAACCTCATCAAAGGATTTTATGCCTGTTAACTTGGCCTCTCTTAATAATGTTCTCTTCAGAGTTTCACGCGGTTTGCCCCTTTTTCTTCGGCCTGTTGTGTTCCACTTGATAGCTTGTTTTGGGATTCTCTGCTCATTTCTTCTCATCAAGTGGCCAACATATGTCCATCTCCTTTTCCTGATCACCCGTGAGACTGGTTGTTGTTCAGTCATCTGTCTTATCTCTGCATTGTTCTTGAATTCATTCCACTTGATGCCGAGTATTTTCCTTAGGCATTTGTTTTCAAAAGAGTCTAATTTCTTTTCTATTTCTTTAGTTGTTTTCCAGCTTTCGCATGCATAAATGAGGGTGGATATTACATTTGAATTGAATAGTCTTAACTTGGTTTTTGTGCTTATAACTTTTGAATTCCATATGTTCTCAAGATTCTTGAAGATTGATGCTGCTTTTGCAATTCTGATCCTAACTTCCTTTCTAGTGTCACCATCCTGGTCTATGTAGCTGCCAAGGTATGCAAATTGATTGACTTCTTCAATATCTGTCCCTTCTATGTGTATTTTTCCATTTTGATTGATGGGAATTTTCATTATTTTTGTTTTGTCCTTGTTAATTTCAAGTCCTATTTTGCTAGCCAGTGAAGATAGGCTATCTGTTTTTTCTTGCATGGAATTCACATTATTACTGATAAGAGTTATGTCATCAGCAAAATCAAGATCTTCTAGTTGGGTCCCATGTACCCAGTCAATACCTGTGTTACCTGTGCAGCATTTTTTCATTATGAAGTCTATTGTAATCCCAAAAAGTAAAGGAGATAGTATACATCCTTGTTTCACGCCTGTTTCAATCTGGAACCATTCACTCATCCCTTCTTCTGTCTTGACTGCACAACCATATCCATTGTATAAGTCCTTAATGATGTTGACAATTTTAGATGGTATTCCATATAGACATAAAATTCTCCATAATGAATCTCTGTGTATGCTATCAAATGCCTTCTTAAAATCTATGAAATTCAGTATTAATGGTTTCTGCTTTTCAATATGTTCTTCAAGTATTATTCTGAGAGTAAAGATCTGGTCGAGACAGCTTCTCCCTTTTCGAAATCATGCTTGTTCTTCTCTCATTGCAGTATCCATATATATATATATATATATTGTATATACACATTGCAGAGGGAGAGACAATGGGAGGGAGACAGAAGGAGAGAGGGCGAGAGAGAGACATGCAGAATGAGAGAGATGAAAAAGATGAAGAGAGAAAGAGAGAGAGAGAGAGAGAGAGAAGAGTTCTAAAGGTCTAAAATTCCCGTTTCCATACTATTAAGGGATATTTGGGGATACGGTGTTAGGCCCATATTTGCACGACCTTCAGCACATGAAAGTGTCATATGGTCAGTATCATCATATCATGATGCCTGGCCTCATTTACCTTCCCAGATTTCTCTGGTACCCATTTTCGGAGGCTGGGTGGACTTCAAGGCCCTTTTGGTGTGTACCAGAAAAAAATTCCACTGTTGCGACTGAACTTGGTATAAGTAATGGTAAAAATTCCGGATTCCACGCCATTAAGGCATATTTTGGAATACGGTGTTTAGGCCCGTATTTTCCATGACCTTCGGCACATGAAAGTGTGATGTGGTCAGTATCACGCCTGGTCGTTTTACCTTCCCATGTGGTACTCATTTTTAGAGGCTAGGTGAACACGGGGCATGTGTGTGTGTGTGTGTGTGTGAGTGAGTGAGTGAGTGAGTGATATATACTGCTATGACTGAATCTGGTACCACCTGATTAGTAGTAAACCGAGCGCCTAACCACTCAGCTAACCAGGCCGCAGATATATATATATATATATATATATATATATATATATATATATATATATATCTTATATCCTTCCCGTGCCGTTAAACGTCACATAGGACTCGCAAAGTAGTTCGCCAATTTTACCTCATCAAAGGATTTTATGCCTGTTAATTTGGCCTCTCTTAATAATGTCCTCTTCAGAGTTTCACGCGGTCTGCTTCTTTTTCTTCGGCCTGTTGTGTTCCACTTGATAGCTTGTTTTGGGATTCTCTAATCATTTCTTCTCATCAAGTGACCAACATATGTCCATCTCCTTTTCCTGATCACCCATGAGACTGGTTGTTGTTCAGTCATCTGTCTTATCTCTGCATTGTTCTTGAATTCGTTCCACTTGATGCCGAGTATTTTCCTTGGGCATTTGTTTTCAAAAGAGTCTAATTTCTTTTCTATTTCTTTAGTTGTTTTCCAGCTTTAGCATGCATAAATGAGGGTGGATATTGCATTTGAATTGAATAGTCTTAACTTGGTTTTTGTGCTTATAACTTTTGAATTCCATATGTTCTCAAGATTCTTGAAGATTGATGCTGCTTTTGCAATTCTGAATCTAACTTCCTTTCTAGTGTCACCATCCTGGTCTATGTAGCTGCCAAGATATGCAAATTGATTGACTTCTTTAATATGTGTCCCTTCTATGTGTATTTTTCCATTTTGATTGAGGGGAATTTTCATTATATATATGTATATATATAGCGTATATATATGAGAAAGATAGGGAGAGAGAAAGTAGGAGAGACAGTGGGAGACAGAGAGAGAGAGAGAGTGAAAGAGAGTTAGACAGAATGAAAGAGATGAAAGAGACGGGGAGAGAGAGAGAGAAAGAGGCGAGAGGAGATGAGAGAGAGAGAATGAGCAGCGGTCGAAAATGTTCAAATAAGAATGATAACTCAGTTTACATTGACAGACGTGCATTTTTCAAGAGTTATGTCTCTTTACTTCCTCCTTTCGCCTGTCCACCTCATATCACTCATTCCTGGGATGTTAATTTCCATTCTTTCCGTGTCATTACATTTCCCAATTTTCCCGTCCGATAATAATGATCTCACATTCCACGCTGCGAATGTGAATTTTGTTTGTTTTGTCAGCAGTAGCTTGATGACGGGCTGGCATCACCTGTGGTTCGTGAAATGCTCTATAGGGCGAGGTTGATCTGTTGAGTACACATTAACGCTCGTTAACTTCAATTGGATCTGCGTAGATCTCCATGGCTATTCTTGGGAATTATGACAGTGGCTTCCCGTTACTTTTGTGCCATGAACAATGAACAGGTCTATGAAAAGATTCCCTAGAGGCTAGAGAGATGTGGTTTCTTACAAGAATATTAAGGATGCCATGGATGGGTAAGATGACAAACAAGGGAATGTTTAAGAGAAGGAAATGAGGACAGGAGCCTGGCTAAATCCATGACAGCCGCCATTCATTGGGCTTAACAATGAGAAGAGGAGGGCTTCAAGACATCGTAACAACAGGAAAGATAAACGAGAAGAGAGGCAGGGGAAGACCAAGAGGAAAAAGAAACATCACGGACAGTGAAAGGCGATGGCAGGACAAAGAAGTCAGCTCCCCCCTCTCCCCCCCCCCCTCAGCTGATAGAAAAAATATAAGGAAAGAAATCTGTGAATAAGCATGAGCGTCAACGCCTACCTCATCATCATCATCATGTGCCGTGCCGACTGGCATTGGCTTCTCCAGATTATACGATCCTTCATGCAGGCCATCAGCTCAGTTGGTGATCTCCTCTCACACCATCCCGTCAGACTGTCCAGTATCATTTCTCTTGGTCTTCCTCTTGATTTCCTTCCTTCTATTTTTCCTGTTATAATATTTTCAATGCCCCCTCTTCTCATTGCATGTCCTATGAAAGTACATTGTCTCTCTCTTATGACAAGGTTTTTTGTCTCTCCAGCTCTTCTCATACATTCTTCATTAGTTATTTTTGCTGTCCAGGGGATTAGCAACATTCTTCTAATAAACCACATTTCTGCTGCTTCCAGTGATTTTTGTGCAGACTTGCCTATTGTCCATGATTCACTTCCATATAATAAGATAGGTTCAATATAGCATTTTAGGACTCGTTTTCTAACATTCATTGATAAGGATGTGTTGGTCAATATGTTTCTCATTCTCTGAAATGCAGTCTTTGCTTGGCCTGTTCTGTTCATAATTTCTGTTCTGCATTTTCCATCTGAAGTTATTACTGCTCCAAGGTATTTTAATTTCTGCATCTGCTTTAGAACAGTTCCGTTTAATTTTATACTGCATTTTGGTGGATTCTGTTTCTTAGATATAACCATAATATCTGTCTTTTTGATGTTCAAAGTAAGGCCTTTCTGTTCACTTTCTTTGGTGACTTTATCCAAGAGATTTTGCAGGTCTTGTTGGTTCTCAGCTATCAGCACTGTGTCGACAGCATACCGAAGGTTGTTAATATTGTATCCTCCAATATTTATGCCTGGTTCTGTGATGATCGTTCTTAGAATATTCTCGCTGTACAGAGAAGAAAGGTCTGGAGATAGTACACATCCTTGTCGCACCCCTTGTTTTATAGGTTGATATTTTCCAGTTCTTTTTTCAACTCGAATTGCTGCTTCTTGCTGCCAGTATAAATGTTTTACAATCCTCGGGTCTTTGCCGTCTATATTGATGTCTTCAAGCATTTTAATAATTTCATTATGTTTCACCTTGTTGAATGCCTTGGTGTAATCAATGAAGCATAAGTGGGGATCTTTCTGTACTTCTAAAGCTCTTTCTGTTAGTGTTCATAAAGCATAAATGGCATTGTGTGTTACCTTTCCTTCAACAAATCCTAACTGTTCATCTACTATTTCCATTTTTATCTTTTTCCTTGTTCTTCTCATAATGATTCCCAGAAGTAGCTTCGTTATGTGACATGAGAGGCTGATAGTCCAATGGTCATCACAATTCTTTGCACCTGGTTTCTTTGGTAGTGCTATAAACGTGGATTTAATCAAGTCATTGTGAATATAACCAGTGTTGTAAATGTCATTCAGTAAATTGGTTATTATTTTTATTCCTGTCTCCTCTAGTGCCTCTATTTCTTCTATTGTTATATTATCAGGCCCAGTCGCTTTTCCTTTCTTCATGTGTTTGATGGCATCTATGGTTTCATCTTCAAGTATTGGTGGTCCCTCACAGTTTTCAGCATCTGGTGTTAAGTCTGGTCTGTCTCCTCCATATAGCTCACCGATGTACTCTGTCCACCTGTCCACAATGTTTTCTTTTCCCATTAACATTTTACCTTCTTTTGATTTCAGGCATCCTGTGGTATATTTTGTTTTCCTGCCTGTGAGTTCACTAAGTCGTTTGTGCATGTTATTGCTGTCTTTATTATGAGAGTCCTCTATCTGTCTGCACGGTTCATTTAACCACACTTCATTTGCTTCTCTGAATTTGCGTCTTATTTCTTTATTTATCTTGCTATATTTTTCTTGGTTACTTTTACTCCTCCTCTTCTTATCCATCAGTGCTAAGATGTCGTCTGTCATCCATTTATTTTTAGGGGCTTCTTTTTCTGTGGTATTATCTCCTTAACAGTTTAGTGGGTAGAATCTCTTAACATTTCCCATTGTTTATCTATGCTATTTATCTTTGTTATCGCATTGTATCTATTTGTTATAATAACTTTGTATTGTTCTCTCAGTTCTTGGTCATTTTAAAGGAGTTCTGTATTCAGTTTGATGTTTCTCACTTTTTTGCATGCTTTCTTTATCTTTATTCTAATTTTTCCACAGAGTGGGTCATGGTCATTATCGCAATCGGCTCCTAGCATGGTTTTTGTTGTCAGTAACGCATTCCGGAATCGTTTGTTGATTAATATATAGTCTATCTGGTTAAAGTTTTTTTTTGTATGGGCTGCACCACGTTGCCAGTCTTCGGGGATGTTGTTTAAACCAGTTGTTTCCTACAACCATGCATGCATTCTCGCCCATTCAATTAATTTACTGCCTCTGTCATTCCTCTCCCCCAGTCCTTAGTCACCAACGATGTCTGAAGTTCTTCCTTTATCAACTTTGGCACTAAAATCTCCCATGACTATAATAACAACTTCATGCGACGTCGTGTGTTTTAGTGCTGTCTCTATGTCATTATTAAATAGCTGTACATCTTCTTCATAACTTTCAGATGTTGGAGCGTACATTTGTATAATATTTATGTTTATTGGTCGTCCTTTCAGTTGGGCTAGTAGGACTCGGTCCGAGATGTTCAAATATCCTACATTTGTCCTTGCTGTTTGTTCCTCAAACATTATTCCTATTCCTCGTTCACGTTTCTCACTTCCTGAATATATTATTGTATATTTATCAGAGTTTATCTTCCCTGCACCTGTCCATCTAACTTCACTCATTCCTAATATGTTGATCTTCATCCTTTCCATTTCCCTCTTTACATTTTCTAATTTTCCAGCCTGGAATAAAGTTCTGACATTCCATGTTGCTATTTTGAACTTGTTAGTTTTACCACCAGTAGCTTGATGACAATTTTGGCCACCTGTGGCTCGTGAGCTGCCCTACCTGACGAAGCTGTTCCAGAGAAACATCCAGTAAAGTCTTCATGACAAATCTATTACTCTGAATAAGCATAATTGTTCTTGGGAGCTACAACAGCGGTTTCCCGTTGCCTTATGTCGGTTTCTGTACGGACTCTCCGCTAGCCCTTGGACTCCCTGTCCTATACGCAAAGCGCCTCTTACCCGCCTGGTATTCCTTTCACTGAGCACCTGAGGCACTTTATAGGAGTAGTAGAGCCACCTACTACCCCATCTCGCTCTCTGAGTCTAACGCCTATCTGTTGATCTCTTTTTATGGATCGCTTATTAACTTTCTTTTGTCTTTAGAGTTAACAACCTTCTCTAGGGGAGGTTACAAACTTTTCAGATCAAAATGCCCCAAGTTAAGTCTAGAAAAACTGAATATAATTTGGACAGAGAGGGTCAAGCAAATTTCAAGGATAACACAAAAGATATTTAGCAAACTTTTCTTAATATCACCCATTACTATCATAATAAATGATCTATATCTGAGTTTCTCCACATGATATACATCCGCCCTTCCCCTACTTTGTTCAGAACCACGACTAAGAAGGGTTATTATTGGTGTTGTTGTTGTTAGGATGTTGAAGGTACCATGGACAGCCAAGAAAACCAATGAAGAAGTCTTAAGAGAGGCTGGAGTTAAAAAACAAATTATAGCAAAGATCAGAGACAAGCAGGCAAGATTTATAGGACATTTCCTGAGAAGAGGAAAATTGGAACACGTTGTGGCAACCGGAAAAATTGATGGAAGAAGGGACAGAGGAAGAGAGAGAGAGAGAGAGAGAGAGAGAGAGAGGTTATGGATGGGCTGTCAGTGTGGCTAGGAAGAAAGTCACCAGCGTATCTCATAATCAAGTCTAAAGACAGGGAAGTGTGGAGAGACATGATCGCCTACGCCACACGGCACTTGAATGTTTATTTCGGCTCTGGACAGCGTCGGAGATCATGCTTCTCTAGCTTGCCCGGTCCTTGGTGTTTCCGGTTGATTCACACGCTTTGCTTTTTCCAAGCCACTTGGTCAATCCACTGAGATAGTTTTGGTTTTTTTTATATTTGCCCATTCTCTCTCTCCCTGATTTCCTTTGAATTTTCCAGCCATTACTATGTTCTCCAACTTCTGTCTTCTCATGGAATGTCCAAGAAATGTTTGACTGTCTTTTTCTTATCACTTTAACTTGTTTTCCTTCTTCCTCTTCGGTTGCTTTCCTGTCTGTCCAGGCTATTCGTTGCATCTTTCTCCAGATCTCAAACAAAACAACAGCACCAACAACAACAACAATAACAACAACAACAACAACAACAACAACAACAAAACCAGATCTCTGTTGCTTCCAGTTTCTTTGTCATCTTTTTGTTGGAGGGCCCAAGTTTCACAAACAAGCAGCAAAATTGCTTCTACATAGCACTGTGATACTTTTTTTCCCTATTTTTAAGGATATGTTCTTATTTGTTAGTATCTTCTTCGTGACATAAAAAGCTGTCTTTGCCTTACCTATTCATGATTTTATTTTATTTATACACCTGCCGTCAGAAATTCAATTTATTTACTCGTGTTAGTGTAAGTAAAACTATCTTATATCCTTCCCGTGCCGTTAGACGTCACATAGGGCTCGCAAAGTAGTTCGCCAATTTTTCCTGTCTTCGGCGAGTCTTTCAACCTCATCAAAGGATTTTATGCCTGTTAACTTGGCCTCTCTTAATAATGTTCTCTTCAGAGTTTCACGCGGTCTGCCCCTTTTTCTTCGGCCTGTTGTGTTCCACTTGATAGCTTGTTTTGGGATTCTCTGCTCATTTCTTCTCATCAAGTGGCCAACATATGTCCATCTCCTTTTCCTGATCACCCGTGAGACTGGTTGTTGTTCAGTCATCTGTCTTATCTCTGCATTGTTCTTGAATTCATTCCACTTGATGCCGAGTATTTTCCTTAGGCATTTGTTTTCAAAAGAGTCTAATTTCTTTTCTATTTCTTTAGTTGTTTTCCAGCTTTCGCATGCATAAATGAGGGTGGATATTACATTTGAATTGAATAGTCTTAACTTGGTTTTTGTGCTTATAACTTTTGAATTCCATATGTTCTCAAGATTCTTGAAGATTGATGCTGCTTTTGCAATTCTGATCCTAACTTCCTTTCTAGTGTCACCATCCTGGTCTATGTAGCTGCCAAGGTATGCAAATTGATTGACTTCTTCAATATCTGTCCCTTCTATGTGTATTTTTCCATTTTGATTGATGGGAATTTTCATTATTTTTGTTTTGTCCTTGTTAATTTCAAGTCCTATTTTGCTAGCCAGTGAAGATAGGCTATCTGTTTTTTCTTGCATGGAATTCACATTATTACTGATAAGAGTTATGTCATCAGCAAAATCAAGATCTTCTAGTTGGGTCCCATGTACCCAGTCAATACCTGTGTTACCTGTGCAGCATTTTTTCATTATGAAGTCTATTGTAATCCCAAAAAGTAAAGGAGATAGTATACATCCTTGTTTCACGCCTGTTTCAATCTGGAACCATTCACTCATCCCTTCTTCTGTCTTGACTGCACAACCATATCCATTGTATAAGTCCTTAATGATGTTGACAATTTTAGATGGTATTCCATATAGACATAAAATTCTCCATAATGAATCTCTGTGTATGCTATCAAATGCCTTCTTAAAATCTATGAAATTCAGTATTAATGGTTTCTGCTTTTCAATATGTTCTTCAAGTATTATTCTGAGAGTAAAGATCTGGTCGAGACAGCTTCTCCCTTTTCGAAATCCTAAACTAGCAAATAAGTAAATTAGTAAGTAAAGTTAGTAAGTAAAGTAAGTAAGTAAAGTTAGTAAGTAAAGTAAGTAAATAAAGTTAGTATGTAAAGTAAATAAGTAAAGTAAGTAAGTAAAGTTAGTAAGTAAAGTAAGTAAATAAAGTAAGTAAGCAAGTAAGTGAAGTTAGTAAGTAAAGTAAGTAAGTAAAGTTAGTAAGTAAATTAAGTAAGTAAAGTTAGTAAGTAAATTAAGTAAGTAAAGTTAGTAAGTAAATTAAGTAAGTAAAGTTATTAAGTAAATTAAGTAAGTAAAGTTAGTAAGTAAAGTTAGTAAATAAAGTTTGTAAGTAAAGTTAGTAAGTAGAGTTAGTAAGTAAAGTAAGTAAGTAAAGTTAGTAAGTAAATTAAGTAAGTAATGTTATTTAGTAAAGTAAGTAAGTAAAGTTAGTAAGTAAAGTAAGTAGGTAAAGTAAGTAAGTGAAGTAAGTAAGTAAAGTAAGTAAGTAAAGTAAGTAAGTAAAGTTAGTAAGTAAAGTAAGTAAATTAAGTTAGTAAGTAAATTAAGTAAGAAAAGTTAGTAAGTAAGTAAAATAAGTAAGTAATGTTAGTAAGTAAAGTTAGTAAGTAAGGTTAGTAAGTAAGTAAAGTTAGGAAGTAAAATTAGTAAGTAAGTAAGTTAGTAAGTAAAGTTAGTAAGTAAGTAAAGTTAGTAAGTAAAGTTAGTAAGTAAGTAAAGTAAGTAAGTAATGTTAGTAAGTAAAGTTAGTAAGTAAGGTTAGTAAGTAAGTAAAGTAAGTAAGTAAAGTTAGGAAGTAAAGTTAGTAAGTAACGTTAGGAAGTAAGTAAGTATGTAAAACTAGTAAGTAAGTAAATTAGTAAGTAAAGTTAGGAAGTAAGTAAAGTTATTAAATAAAGTAAGTAAATAAGGTTAGTAAATAAAGTTATTTAGTAAAGTTAGTAAGTAAGGTTAGTAAGTAAGTAAAGCTAATAAGTAAAGTTAGTAAATAAATAAAGTTAGTAAGTAAAGTTAGTAAGTAAAGTAAGTAAGTAAGGTTAGTAAATAAAGTTATTAAATAAAGTTAGGAAGTAAGGTTAATAAGGAAGTAAAGTTAATAAGTAAAGTTAGTAATTAAATAAAGTTAGTAAGGAAGTAAGTAAGTAAATTAGTAAGTAACGTACATGAGCAAAATAAGTAAGTAAACTTAGTAAGTTAAGTAAGTAAATTAAGCAAGTAAGCAACTAAGTTAAGTAAGTAAGTAAATAAAGTAACTAATGTAAGTTAGGCAAGTAAATAAGTAGGGAATTTAAGTAAGTAAGTGAGCAAAATAAGTAAGTAAAGTTGGTAAATAAGCGAAGTAAGTAAGTAAAGTAAGTCAGTAAGTTAAGTAGGTAAAGTAAGTAAGTAAATTAAGTTAGTAAGCAAGTGAATTAAGGAAGTAAGTAAATTAAGTAACTAAGTAAATAAGTATGTTAACTAACTAACTAACTAACTAACTAACTCGCTAATTAGATAACTAACTAACTAAATAATTAACTAACTTATTAACTAGCCAGTCGGGTAATTAATTAACTAACGTATTAACTAGCCATGTAACTAACTAACTAACTAACTAGTTAACTAGCCAGCTAACTAACTAACTAATTAACTGACTAAATGACTAACTGTCTGACTAAGTACGTGGACTGTTTGCTTTTTTTTCTTTTTTCGTTATAAAAAGTTTTTATTAAAAAAAAAATATTTTTACTACTTTTATTTGCTAAAAAAGTAGTACACTTCTTAATCCTATGTCCATCCCTTTTTCTTGCTATTCCAGTAATCTTCCTGTCAGGACTACCACGACCTGAAGGCATACATAATGATTCTTTCATTACATGCCCTAGAAATTAAAGCCGACAGTTGTGCTATTCTGTCTTGTGCGGTCTTCCCAGTCAGTTCAAAGAGGGTTCTCTCCCCCCCTCCCCGGCCATTTGGTCGACCAGATGTTTTTCTTTCAGCTTTCCTTTCCTTCTTTTTTCCTTAGAGTTTTCCGGTGATAGCTAGGTTTTCAAACTGACGCACTAGTACTTCGACTTTAGGTAATAAGGAAAGATGTAAGTAGGGCAGACGGCGCCCAGGGCATGTCATACAAATCGCGGCCCCTGGAAAATGTCAAGTTAAAAGAAGTTTACTTCTTACGTACGAGTAAATCAATATCATCAAGTGCCGTGCAGGAAGGCGTTGACGGCCATGCTCTCAGAGAGATCTCGGTTTTTGACTTACATAGATGAGAAATGGACATGACACCCCAACCCACGTTTGCTGCTCAAGGCAGATGCCCCCGCCCCCCGCCTACCAGATTATATTTAGGCCTCAGTTGACAGTATCAGGCATGTCAAACTGAGGGTCCCCCGAGGGCCATATGGGTCACATTTGTTGCCATGAGGGCCACACACGACAACTAATTGAAGTCATTTAATGAAAATTATTGCAGAATAATTTTATTACTTAAACTTAGAAACATACAATGTGCATACAAATTGTTTAGGAGCTAGCCACATACATGCGTGAATGCAAAGTAATGAAGTAGTTTAATACACACACAAAAACGAAATTTTAAACGGCAACATAGACTTGTATGCAACAGCTACAAATACACTGAACAAAAAGTACAACAGTTCAAAATGAACATTTATCTACGACTATTTTTAGTGTCTTTTCCTGAGACTTGACACTTCTTTTTATGACAAGTTTTGCTATGTCTGGCTGAAATGTCTGTGCAGTTCCGACTTTGATCAGAGATGTCAAGTGTTGATCAGTCAGCCTTGTTCTCTGAGACGTTTTATGTTGATTTCATGAAGGAAAATAAATGTTCACACACATAGGCAGAACCGAACATTGCCAATCTTTGTGGCAAACTTTCTGAAGTTTTTAAACTTTTCAGGAAGGTATGAAAAGAAACCAGATATCCCCACTTCAAGATACTTTGCTCTGAGTGTAGAATCCGACTGCATTTCTAATAGTTCCATCTGCAGGCTTTCTTCTGCCTTGACAACATCAAAGATGAATTGTGCAGAGAATAATGTAATGTGGTGTTCAAAAGATGAGAAATCGCGAAATCTTTCCTGAAATTCCTTTGACAACAATTCCAGGCGACTGTCATACTTAGCAAAGCTAAGTACAGACTCAGTATTGGCAGTGTTGTTCAGCTCTTTGCACTTAGGAAAATGAACTAAATTTTCATTTGACAACTGTGACTTCCATAAGCTTAGTTTTGTAATGAAGCACTAGATGTCATCATACAATTGAGTGATGAGTTTGTTTTTACCTTGTAATTTCAAATTAAGACCAGTTAATTGTGTAGTACTGTCCACAACAAAAGCCAAACCCTGGAGCCAACTTTCATCTTTTATTTCACTTGTGTTTTGACCTTTCATCTCCAAAAAGATAACTATTTCTTGTCTCAATAAATAAAATCTTTTCAGCACTTTGTGACATGACAACCAGCGGACTTCTGTATAGAATGGAACATCGATAAACTGATTATCCATATCTTCCAACAACTGGCTAAATTGACGGTGGTTGAGAGCACGGCCTCTGATATAGTTCACTGTCTTTGTGACCAAACTAAGCGCATGATCCAATTTTAAAATGTTTGAACACAAATTTTGCTGACGAATAATGCAGTGAAAATGTGGAAATGATGAATCGGAATGCGAGTTTTCTATTTTTGCTCGTAAGATGGCAGCAACACCATTATGTCTGCCAACCATATTCGCAGCACCGTCGGTAGATAAGCATGCAAGTTTACTCAGATCCAAACCATAGTCATGCAGAACCTGCTCGACTTTCTCAAAGATGTCCTGGCTTGTTGTAGTGTCATACATGAGGATCAGTTCAATCAGTTCTTCATAAATATTATATTGACTGTCACAAGCCCTGATGAAAACCGCAACCTGTGCTATTCCAGTGATATCAACAGTCTCATCAATAGCAATAGAAAACTGTTCAAATCTTGATGACGTGGCCTTCAACTGTTGCTTCAAATCACTTGACATTTCATCAATCCATTCAGCAACAGCTGAATAAGTCTGCTTTCTCTGGACACACAATTTGAGCGGTTTTTTCAAGGCGTTGCTTTACGAGATCTCCTTCACTGTAAGATTTCCCACTCACGGCGATCATTCGGCCGAGTTCATAGCTTGCAGTAACGGAAGCCACATTCCCTTTCTCAATTCTCGTAAAACAGGTCTGTTGCTGTCTCAAGTTAGCCTTCATTTCCTTGAGTCTTGAGACACGCATAGGGCATTCATATTTATCGTAAGATCGATGGTTCGTTTCATAATGTCTTTTCAAGTAGTACTCTTTTGGTTCGGCAATGCTGCTGTTGCAAATTTAAACAGTGTATCTTTCCATTCACCGTGCGCACAAATACTGTCATTCCCATGTTTCTTGAAACACTCGCCCGTCTTTGTTCAGTTTCCTTTTTCTCTTAGCTGGAGGAGCACTGGCCATTTTAAATATGATGTGGAATCTGAAAAATAAAATAAAATAAAATAAAAAGAAAATAACCGCTTTAAAGAACTGAAAAGAAATTTAGGCCAGCTTATGTATCCTTTGGGTGTCTGAGTGACGAAGTGGTTAGTGCACTGGCCTATCATGGCGAAGGTCGGGGGTTCGAATCCGGCCGGAGGCACCCCAGTCACCCAGCTGTAGAAATAGGTACCCGGCTTCTTCTGGAGTTGGGGAAGGAAAGACAGCCAGGCGTGATACTGACCATATCACCCTCTAGTGTGCTGACAGGTCAAGGAAAATATGGGCACTAACACCATATCCCTATGTGCCTCTAAGGCATGACAGGGTTACCTTTACTTACTTTATGTATCCTTTGTGCGGGCCGCAAGTGTACTTGCAAAGGTCCGCATGCGGCCCGTGGGCCGTATGTTTGACATGCCTGCAGTAGGTAAAAGGATAAATTGTTCGATGACACGCGATTAGCTTCCGCAACAAATGTTAATGACGATGCTACAAACGATGATAACTAACGAGAGTGTTAAAACAGAGGGGTAGAGAAGAGAAGAGGAAGTGAGAGAGAGAAATAGAGAGAGAGAGAGAGGAGGAGGAGGAGGGTAGAGAGAGAAGGTGAAAAGGGAAAGGAGGGGGAAAAGAACGGAGTGTCACGGAAGGAAAGAAGAGAAAGAAGAGAAAATAGAGGAAATGAGACAAGAGAGAGGGGAGTCACAGCGGAAATTGAGAGAGAAAGAAGGAGATGAGAAAAGAAAGAGAGGTTAAGATTGGGGAGACAGAGGGAGGAAAGAGGGCGCAAAGAGAGATGTCTGAGGGAATGACAAAGAGAAGGCAGGGAAGGAGAAAGAGTGGAAAAATAAGAGGAAAGAGAATCAGGAAGAAGGGATAAATAGGAAACAGAGACAGAGACCTCCCAGGTGCATTTTTTTTTTTGGTAGACCGCAAGCTTGTTGGTAGGCCGCAAGTTTATTGGTAGGCCGCAAGTTTGTTAGTAGGTCGCAAGTTTGTTAGTAGGCCGCAGGCTTGTTAGTAGGTCGCAAGCTTGTTGGTAGTCCGCAGGTCTGTTAGTAGGCCGCAAGCTTGTTGGTAGGCAGCAGGCTTGTTAGTAGGCCGCAGGCTTGTTAGTAGGCGGCAGTCTTGTTAG
Organism: Achatina immaculata; assembly: GCA_009760885.1. Classification (NCBI taxonomy): domain Eukaryota; kingdom Metazoa; phylum Mollusca; class Gastropoda; order Stylommatophora; family Achatinidae; genus Lissachatina; species Lissachatina immaculata. The sequence continues at coordinate 26,543,733 of CM019718.1, forward strand.
TAGGCCAAAATCTTGTTAGTAGGCCGCAGGCTTGTTAGTAGGCCGCAAGCTAGGCCGCAGGCTTGTTAGTAGACCGCAAGCTTGTTAGTAGGCCGCAGGCTTCTTAGTAGGCCGCAGGCCTGTCATTTACCTCCAGGTAGATCCACTTAGTCATCATCGAATTCATTATTTACTCATCAACTTCTGACGAACTGATAGGGAGGAGAGAGACTGGGGCACGTACATTTTACCCAAAAAATCCCAAGATCACACAAACAGCCTCATAATAAACACACCCTTCTTGCTTTAAGCTGAAAACTACGCCGTGTTTACAAATAACTGATAACAGCAGTTTACAAATTTGAGTCTCTTAAACCAGGTTCAAACCAGATAGAAGCAGGCAAGGTCATCTACCTGGAACACAGCAGGTAAGAGTTGATGACCGACATATTTCCAGTTGTTTATACGTGATGAGTTTGTTTATCTCCAAGAACACTGACCTGACACAGGCAGATGGATAGACAGATAGATGGATAGACAGACAGACAAACAGACAGACGGACGGACAGACAGGCAAGCAGACAGACAGACAGACGCATAGATGGATAGACTGACAGACAAACATACGGACGGACAGACGGACAAACAGACGGACGGACGGACAGAAAGGCAAGCAGACAGACAGACGAACAGACAGACGGACGGACAGACAGACAGGCAAGCAGACAGACAGACAAACAGACAAACGGACGGACAGACAGACAGGCAAGCAGACAGACAGGCAAACAGACAGACGGACGGACAGATAGACAGGCAAGCAGACAGACAGACAAACAGACGGACGGACGGACAGACAGACAGACAGGCAAGCAGACAGACGCAACACCTAGCACCTGTCACTGTAAAACACCGAGAGGAAATAAATAACTTCTTTGGCATGTCATCTCAACTTCTCCACAATCATTACCAGGAATACAAAAACAAACAAACACACGAACAAAAACTGCCGTAATAACATGCAAAACATTCCGTACTTGCATGACTCCTCCCTCCCCCATCCCCCCCCCCCCGACATGCCTGCTTCATTTCTAAGATACTTCTGATGATACACTAGGGAAGCAATGCAAGGCCGCACCCTTTAGCTCTTCTGTTGCTAACGAATTTCGGCGAGCAGATCTGCTTTGATAAGGCGTCGAGTGACACACGCGTGCACAAACAAACAAACAAACAAACAGACAGACAGACAAACAAACAGATAAACAAAGAAAATCAGTTGCGATGTTTGAGAATAAACAAGTACGACTGTGGCCTATGTTTTCTTGGATCAGGAAGTTTTCAGGTTACGAACACTCTTTGTAAGTAATCATCATATTCGTGCGCCTCGTCCCCTCGTAGATGATCCTCTGGGAGTGAAGCGGTTATCCAGTTCGGCATTCAGCGAATCCATAGCTGATATTCTAACGTCAGGTTTAGCGAACCATAGCTGACATGCTAGAATCAGGTTTACCGAACCATAGATGACATGCTAGAGTCAGGTTTGGCGAACTATAGTTGACATGCTAGAATCAGAGTTGGCGAACTATAGTTGACATGCTAGAATCAGAGTTGGCGAACCATAATGACATGCTAGAGTCAGGTTTGGCGAACTATAGTTGACATGCTAGAGTCAGGTTTGGTGAACTATAGTTGACATGCTAGTATCAGAGTTGGCGAACCATAATGACATGCTAGAGTCAGGTTTGGCGAACCGTAACTAACATGCCAGCGCCAGAGCCGGAGAACCATACCCGACAGTGACCGCGTCTTACTTCTTGGTTGACACCTTCAGTAACAGGCCTAGCCTGGCTAACAGGACTGGGAGAACTGTTGTCCTCTTGGTGGTGGAGTCTTCTAAAGAAGTATTGCGCATCTCCAGCTCTTTAACTCCGTGCAGGAGCTGACGAAGTAGCAGTTCTGTGCCATGCTGGGGCTCAACGACTTCACTGCAGCGGCCGCAAAGAGCAACGTTCCAGAGAGGGTAATAATGATCCCTTCCTCCCACCCCTGTAGCTTGCTCTGTCCCTTATTTTAACAGTGCGCCCAGCCCACCTCCTTTTGTTGCCTATCCATCTACGTCGTTCTTGTCCTCACGGTTTTTCTTTTGCCCTTTAATTTTTCTTTTTATTATGGTTTTATTATTGTGTGATATGCTTCTTGGTATGATCAAATATTTCAACTGTTTGGTTCTTGTATGGACGGATCACATCGGGTGCTTGAAAACAAGCACAGAATCGGATCAGGAGTGGGTCAAGATGGCTGTATCCAGTAACAGACATAAAAATAAACATACCTTTTTTTTCAGAACGTTTACGTCTGATAGATAGATAGATAGATAGATAGATAGATAGATAGATAGATAGATAGATAGATAGATAGATAGATAGATAGATAGATAGACAGATAGACAGATAGACAGATAGATAGATAGATAGATAGATAGATAGATAGATAGATAGATAGATAGATAGATAGATGAGATCGTTTGCTCCCTCCAGGCACATAACAGGGCAGCCCGTTTTTGAGGGGTTACTAATTGGAGATACGATAGTGCTTTCACCAAATATAGTTCCCTAGTGCCGGTACTGATAAGTTATAATTCCGTTATATTTGCCCTTGTTATAACCGGGGCCATACATGGCCGAGGCACTGTACAGATCAAGGAACAATCGAAACGATCCGATATCGAATGTTCTGAAATATCAGTGAGTCTTCATCCCACACAAAAATCACCCATAGATTTTTTTCCTCCTCTCCTAGCACTAGTTAGCGCCCTGCGTCATCTGGCTCAGTGCGTCTAAAATAGGTGTCATATAATCGAATGTTCGACTCTTCTCTCTAATGTATACCCACAGTTTTGGCCGAGCTGCTGTGATTACTGAAATATGAAGTGGCATTTCTTACTTTATAACCTACTCGCTAGAGATTATAGAACAAGATTGTTCTCATCTACAAGGATTTTCCAAGTGTTTTATTGGATTTTTGATGGTTCTAGACCGAGAGAATCACGTGACACCTGAAAGAGCGTTTTATCCGTGGGAGGTTTTTTAAAAGGTAAAAATGAAAAGTAAATGTATCTCTATGAGGCTATAGAGGCAACAAGGGCATATGGTGATCATCATCATCATAATCATCATCATCATCATCATCATCACGTGCCATGCCGGGTGGTCATGTTCCTTCACAAATCTCGGTCCTTGGCACTTCTGAGTAACTGTTTCTGATTTCTTCCCAAGCCACAATGTCAGACCTTCTAACATCTGACCCCTCGGTCGTCCTCTGCCTCTCCTGCTTTCAGTTTTGCCCACTGTTATGATGTTTTCCAGTTTCTCTCTTCTCATCACATGCCCCAATAATGATGATTAGCTTTTCCTTATCTTTGTTATTGCACGATGCTTTTCGTTAGCTTGTCTCACACACTGCTCATTAGTTATCTTGGCTATCCATGAGTTCCTCATCATTCTTCTCAGGAACCATAATGTCTGTTTCTTAAAATGATTTGCTCATCTGCCTGCCAATAGCCCAAGATCCACATCTGTATAGTAAAATAGTTCAATATAGCTTCGTAATGCTTTCTTTCTCACATTCAATGACAAAGATTTACTGCACACGATGGTTTTCAACTTCTGAAATGCTACTTTTTCCTGGCAAAATTTCTGTGATACGTCTTTCATCTGGTGTTAACGCTGATCCCATGTATTTAAATCTGTTCACTGGCTGTAGTGTTCTACTGACATTCATGTTACAGGTCGGTGGGGACTTCGTTTTAAATATGACCGTGTCTCGTTGTTGCGTGTTTGTTTTCATTTTCCTAGACTGCTCCATTTGTAGGCTAATAATCCGTCTTTGGCTGTCTTGGTGACCTCGTGTTCTCGATAATGGGGGAACTTACCTTGGGCGTCCCTGTCAGAGCGATAACCGGAGAAGAGGTCCCGCTGCTTGTACAAGTAACACATTTGAGAGGAAGTCACTAAGTAACTCGCAAATGTCTGTTAAAAAAAAACAAACAAACTAAATGCGACAGTAATTTGAAAACTTTTAATTTTTGAACCTACATTATTCCCCTATTTCTCAACGTAATCGCCACCAACATTGATACATTTGTCCCATCGTGTAATCAGTGATGCAATACCCATGGCGTAAAAATCGGGAGTCCGATTTCTGAACAATTTTTTTACTTCTGTTTCCACCTCTTCGTCACTCGAGAATCTTCTCCCGCCAAGGTGGTTTTTCAATGGACCAAACAGGTGAAAATCACTTAGAGCTAAGTCAGGACTATAGGGTGGATGTTCAAGAACTTCACAACCAAACTGGCTAATTTTCTCTTGGGTTAACCGAGCCGTATGTGGTCTGGCATTGTAATAAAGGAGAAGCACACCTCTAATCAGCAGACCAGGACGTTTTCTTCGAATTGCATCTCGTAGCATAGACAGAACTTCACAGTACGATACAGAATTCACACTGTCACCATACTTCTGGAACTTGGTTAACAACACTTCTTGATAATCCCAGAACACTGTAAGCATAACCTTCCCCGAAGAAGGCGTCATCTTGAATTTTTTTCTGCATGGCGATGACGGGTGTTTCCATTGCATTGAGGCACGTTTTGATTCGGGTTGGTAGTGGTGCATCTAGATTCGGCTCCAGTAATAATCCTTTGAAGCATGTCTTCGTTTTCATGTGCGTAATGACAGAGATGCTGCATTGACAAACCAAATCGGTTCATTTTGTGTTCATCATTCAGATCTCTGGGTACCCAATGTGAGCAAACTTTCCGAAAATTCAATTGCTCATGCATTATTCTGTAGGCTAAGCCATGTGAACATCCGATTGCACTTGCTACATTGTCTATCGTTACTCGTCTATGAGCTCTGATAATCTCATTCACACATTGCACAGTCGCTTCTGTTGCAATCTGAACAGGACGGTCAAGTCGGAGTTTGTCAACAATTTCGGTGCGTCCCTGAGAAAATTCTTTTACCCAGTTATAGACCGCTTTATGTGATAAACACTTTTCAGCATAAACTGTAATCATGTCCGTATGAATGTCCTCAACTGAATCTCCTTTAGCACACAAAAATCGCACTACACTTCTCTGTTCATCTTTGGTACACACTAACAGTTGGGTAGCCATTTTATTATTGTCTTGCGCATGCGCACGTAACTCCCAGCGCCCTCTACATGCAACTATTATAAAATTGGATGATGGTACTATCTAAGGATATATTTAAATACTACCTGATGACTGCCACTGATAAGATATTTTAATTTGCGAGTTACTTAGTGACTTCCCCTCGTAGGACTTAGTGTAATCCACATCAGTTTCACAGGAAGGGAGCTTCAGTCCGGGATGAAAATAAGCACCATTTTTCATGCACTCGGGCAGAAGGCTCAGATGCCGTCAGTACTGTTCGCCATCTTCGACCGGAAGTCCTTTTTAAATATAACCATTGTCTCCGTTATGTAGACAGACAGACGGACAATTTGTTATTACAACATTCAACATCTCCTGTAGATCTTTTTCATTTTCTGCTGTTAATATTGTATCATTCACAAAGCGTTAAGTTATTTAAACTGCATTCTAGTGTTGATGCTCCTTACATTTCTTGTCCTGATGGTACATTAGAGGGTGATGTGGTCAGCACAGGATTTCCCCACCTTTGATCCTCCTGTGTTTAAGATAAGCATACTGTCTGTTTCTACAGATGCTTGACTTGGGGCGGGGGGGGGGGGGGGCGCTGATTTTTGCCAAACTTTATCCACATACTTCACTGTGAGAGACGGCTGCACTAACCCGCTGTGCCATTGAGGCGTTTCATCCCAAGGAAATTTTGAAAGAGAAAAGTTTTATTTACCTGTGTAATGGGGACGTCAAAAGTTTCACATTCCAAGGATAGCAGGCTGTCTTGTGCAGGCTGTCTTGTGTAGGCTGTCTTGTGCTGGCTTTTCAAGCTTGTGGCTCGTTCCCTATATGAGAAGCAAAAGAGTCTGTGTATATATTTATAAAAAGTAAGTAGATGTGTACGAAGTGTATAGATTCACTGCAGCATACAAAATGTATAGATTCACTGCAACATACAAAGAATATAGATTCGCTGCAGCATACTAAATGTATAAATCCACTGCAACATACCAAATGTATAAATTCACTGCAGCATACCAAATGTATATATTCACTGCAACATACCAAATGTATAAATTCACTGCAGCATACGAAGTGTGTAGATTCACTGCAGCATACGAAGTATATAGAGTCACTGCAGTATACGAAGTATATAGAGTCACTGCAGCATACGAAGTGTATAGATTTACTGCAGTATAGTTAGGGTAATAATAAGTTATACAGGAAAAGTCAGGTGCAAGCTGTTCTGAATAAACTGTCACCAGCAACGAGTAGGCCGTTGTCGCAGTGTCTGCCGAGGGAATTCTTTGTCGCTGAGGGACTGATGGTCGTCTACCAAGAGCAGGAAAGGCGGTATGTGCAGGCTAGAACCCCAAAACACCCCGCAAAACATTCCGTGGTTTGAACCCCGGTTTCCTCGTTACGGTATCGAGGATCAAGGCCCAGGACCACGCGGTCTTCTCAAATATCTCTCTCTGAGTCTTACGTGCCCAGGGCATATGGGGCTTCCGCAAGGGTTTGTCCACAAATGCCTGTCCTTTGCCTTTTTTTCTGCTCTTGCCCAGGTGAGCCCTCTATTGCTCAATATCCTTTCTGTTGTTCTTCTCCATGTCTCTTTTGGTCTACCTTTACTTCTGTTCCCCTGCGGTGTCCATCTTAGCGCTATTTTTGGTAATCAGTTGTCAGTCATTCGGAGCACATGTCCCAACCATCGCCATTCTGAAATATAGTTCATAGAAACTTTTTATTTAAGATTTAGGGAGAGGATTCTGTTGTATGGCTGTTTAATATTTCAATCAGCGTTTCAGGAAAAGTTCTCATTGGTTTCTTGGTTACGTCAGTTATCATGGGTTTCTGTGGCACACACGGTTGATCGTACTTTGTTTCTTCTTCTTCTTCTTCTTCTCTTCTTCTTCTTCTTCTTCTTCTTCTTCTTCTTCTCCTCCTCCTTTTCCTTCTTCTTCTCCTCCTCCTCCTCCTTCCTCTTCTTCTTGTTCTTCTCCTCTTCCTCATCCTTCTTCTCCTTCTCCTCCTCCTTATTCTTCTTCTTCTTCTCCTCCTCCTGCTTCTCATCTTCCTCCTCCTCCTTCTTCTTCTTCTTCTTCTTCTTCTTCTTCTTCTCATCCTCGTTCTTCTTCTCTTCCTCCTCCTCCTTCTTCTTCTTCTTCTTCTTCTCATCCTCCTTCTTCTTCTCTTCCTCCTCCTCCTTCTTCTTCTTTTCCTCATCCTCCTTCTTCTTCTTCTCCTCATCCTCCTCCTTCTTCCTCTTGTCCTCCTCCTCTTTCTCTTCTTCTTCCTCTTTTTCTTTCTTCTTCTTCTTCTCCTTCTCCTCCTCCTCATACTTCTCCTCTTTCTCCTCCTCTTTCTTCTTTTTCTCCTCCTCTTCCTGTTTTTTCTTCTTCTCCTCCTCCTCCTTCTTCCCCTTCTTCTTCTCAATCTCCTCCTCCACCTTCTTCTTCATTTTCTCCTCCTCCTTCTTCTTCTCCTGTTCCTCCTTCTTTTTCTTCTCCTCATCCTCCTGCTTCTTGTTTTTCTTCTTCTTCGTCGTCTTCTTTTTCTCATTCTCCTCCTCCACCTTCTTCTTTTTTTTCTCCTCCGTCTTCTTCTTCTTCTCCTCCTCCTCCTTTTTTCTTCTTCTTCTCCTCCTCCTACTTCTCTTCCTCCTCCTTCTTCTCCTCCTCCTTCTTCTTCTTCTTTCTTCTCCTCTTTCTCTTCTTCTGGCGGGTCACTTGTCTTGGTCGGCTATGGTTTTGCCAGGCCTGCCGCTAGCATGTCTTCTAAGAATCATAAATCATGAATCATAAAACTTAAAAGTTGTCTTAGACTGCTCTTACAGACACCGAATACAGTCAAACTGTTTATTCAGAATAGTCCCGAAATTGTTGTTTAGTAGATGGTCATTTATATATGTATGTAGTTACTTCTGTACTGAGTGAATGTTTATGAACGAAACATAAATGTTTATTTTATTTTATGTCTCTCAGCTTCAATGTTAGTTATGTTTGTTACATGAACAGCATATTTGTAGAATGCCTGGAATAGAGTGAAAATGTATGATAAAGGGCAGAATGTCAGACGGGCCTGCGTGCCCAATTCTTAACCCTTTTGAAATAAAGATCAATCAGTCAATCAATCTATGGACCGTTGACTGCCAGAACGGATATTTAGCTCCCTACACTGATTTTATATTCATTTGGTGAACAGTTTTCTCAGAGTCTGTGAAATGTAAATTCAGTACACGTGGATGTTATAAAAAAACTCAAGGAAGTTGTGCTAAAGGATAGAATGTTCTGGCTTATACACACGGACATGATGAAAAGGGGCAGAGGTTTCCTGGTCTTTCATAAGTCTGACACAAGTCTACAAGATTGCCCAGGCCATGCAGACCTGAGGCGTGAGACATGGCCAGAGGGCACAGGCTTGGGGCAAAAGCTTTGGGAGCTCCCTGTCAGGATCTGGAGAGGACTGCGGGACCAGGATCTGAAATGACCAACAACCTTGAACGCAGAAGAAGAAGAAGAAGAAGCAGAAGAAGAAGAAGAAAAGTCTGATAAGTGACATCTGGTCCAGATCCTAGTCAGTTTAAGAAAATGCTGTCTGGATGCAAATTTTGTCAAAAACAACACCTTGACCGAATATGACTGTGATGCTAAAAAAAAAAAAAAGGTGGAGCCATGTTGGCAAAGAATAGTTAAACTGAGGAAGAGAAGAGTTAAGGCGAACGTTGTATTTCGGATTCTGTCTATGCAAGTGCCAGTGTAAATGTCAAGGTCGTGGGTTTTATTTGGTCTTAAGATGTTGAAGCGTAGCGTGACATGGTGAAAGGCTTGCTCGTGAAGAAAACTTTACCTTGAACCAGGCTTGATTGCTTTTTTTTCTTACTTGCTTGTGGAAAACTAAGTGCAGGATGATCTAGAGGTGAGACTGGGTCAGCTCCTGATAGATTTTTGGGAAGGAAAGGCATGTTTTAGACGGAAAATGATTTTTTCGTCTTTTGGCAAGAAGATAAGGTAAAACAAAAAGGTAAAGGTAGTCCTGTTATGCCTTAGAGGCACATAAGGATATAGTATTAGTGCTCATATTTTCCTTGACCTGTCAGCACAATAGAAGGTGATATGGTCAGTATCACGCCTAGCCGCCTTTTCTTCCCCAACTCCAGAAGAAGTCGGGTACCCATTTCTATAGCTGGGTGACTGGGGTGCCTCCGGCCGGATTTGAACCCCCGACCTTCACCATGAAAGACCAGTGCATTAACCACTTCGCCACTCAGACCCCCAAGAAAATAAGATAAAGGCAAAATCCCCGTTCCCATGCCATTAAGGCATCTTGGGGATACGGTGTTAGGCCCGTATATTAAAGACCATGGGCACATGAAAGTCTGATGTGGTCACGCCTGGCAGTATATACCTTCCCAGATTTCTCCAGGTAGGACTCTGTCTTAGACAATTTTTGCCGAACCAGATAATTTAGAATTTGTGAATTATATTGTTGTGGGCAGATGTTGCGTTGTTGTGGGCAAGTGTTGTGTTGTTGTGGGCAAGTGTTGTGTTGTTGTTGTTGTTGTGGACAGGTATTGTGTTGTTGTGGGCAGGTGTTGTGTTACTGTTGTTGATAGGTGTTATGTTGTTGTGGGCAGGTGTTGTGTTGCTGTGGACAGGTGTTGTGTTGTTGTGGACAGGTGTTGTGTTGTTGTGGACAGGTGTTGTGTTGCTGTGGACAGGTGTTGTGTTGTTGTGGACAGGTGTTGTGTTGTTGTGGACAGGTGTTGTGTTGTTGTGGACAGGTGTTGTGTTGTTGTTGTTGTTGTGACAGGTGTTGTGTTGTTGTGGACAGGTGTTGTGTGTTGTGTGTTGTGGACAGATGTTGTGTTGTTGTGGGCAGGTGTTGTGTTGTTGTTGTGACAGGTGTTGTGTTGTTGTGGACAGGTGTTGTGTTGTTGTTGTTGTTGTGACAGATATTGTGTTGTTGTGGGCAGGTGTTGTGTTGTTGTTGTTGTGACAGATATTGTGTTGTTGTGGACAGGTGTTGTGTTGTTGTTGTTGTGACAGATATTGTGTTGTTGTGGACAGGTGTTGTGTTGTTGTTGTTGTGACAGGTGTTGTGTTGTTGTGGACAGGTGTTGTGTTGTTGTTGTTGTGACAGATATTGTGTTGTTGTGGGCAGGTGTTGTGTTGCTGTGGACAGGTGTTGTGTTGTTGTGGACAGGTGTTGTGTTGTTGTGGACAGGTGTTGTGTTGTTGTTGTTGTGACAGGTGTTGTGTTGTTGTGGACAGGTGTTGTGTTGTTGTGGACAGATGTTCTGTTCTGGACAGATATTGTGTTGTTGTGGGCAGGTGTTGTGGGGAAGTGTTATGTTGCTGTGGGCAGGTGTTGTGTTGTTTGGGCAGTTGTTGTGTTATCGCGGACAGGTGTTGTATTGTTGTGGACAGGTGTTGTGTTGTTGTGGACAGGTGTTGTGTTAGCGTGGACAGGTGTTATGTTGTTATGGACAGGTGTTGTGTTAGCGTGGACAGGTGTTATGTTGTTATGGACAGGTGGTTTGTTGTTGTTGACAGGTGTTATTTTGTTGTGGACAGGTGTTGTGTTGTTGTGGACAGGTATTGTGTTGTTGTAGACAGGTGTTGTGTTGTTGTGGACAGATGTTGTGTTGTTGTAGACTGGTGTTGTGTTGTTGTAGACAGGTGTTGTGTTGTTGTGTTGTTGTGGACAGGTGTTGTGTTGTTGTAGACAGGTACTGTGTTGTTGTAGACAGGTGTTGTGTTGTTGTGGACAGGTGTAATGTTGTTGTGAACAGGTGTTGTGTCGTTGTGGACAGGTATTGTGTTGTTGTAGACAGGTGTTGTGTTGTTGTGGACAGATGTTGTGTTGTTGTAGACTGGTGTTGTGTTGTTGTGGACAGGAGTTGTGTTGTTGTGGACAGATGTTGTGTTGTTGTAGACTGGTGTTGTGTTGTTGTAGACAGGTGTTGTGTTGTTGTGGACAGGTGTTATGTTGTTGTGGACAGGTGTTGTGTTGTTGTGGACAATTGTTGTGTTGTTGTGGACAGGTGTTATGTTGTTGTGGACAATTGTTGTGTTGTTGTGGACAATTGTTGTATTGTTGTAGGCAGGTGTTATGTCATTGTCAACTGGTGTTATTATGGACAGGTGATATGCTAATGTGAACATCTGTTATGTTATTATTGATAGGTGTTACATTATTATTTACAAAAGCTATGCTATTGTAGATAGGTGTTATGTCATTGTGGACAGATGTTATATTATCATGGACGAATGTTATGTTGTTGTGGAACTTGTTATATTATGTTCGCGAACCTCGAAGCGCAGGAGAGCAGCATGCCACTCTGTAGAACAACCATGGGTGAAATTGGCCGGCACAGCAACAGATGACTGACCTGATTTCTGACGGACGGAGCCTGTAGAGAAGTCTCGCAGTGCGGATAAAGCGAGTCAGCATCGATCATTCTTCTTATGTAAGGCCAGGGATACGACGGAAATACTACAGTCTTCACTGGGAACAACATGTGGTCGCCCACTCTCAGACCTACACTCACAAGGTGAAGGATCTTCCAAGCCAGGGATACGACGGAAATACTACAGTCTTCACTGGGAACAAGATGTTGGTCGCCCACTCTCAGACCTACACTCACAAGGTGAAGGATCTTCCAAGCCAGGGATACGACGGAAATACTACAGTCTTCACTGGGAACAACATGTTGGTCGCCCACTCTCAGACCTACACTCACAAGGTGAAGGATCTTCCAAGCCAGGGATACGACGGAAATACTACAGTCTTCACTGGGAACAAGATGTTGGTCGCCCACTCTCAGACCTACACTCACAAGGTGAAGGATCTTCCAAGCCAGGGATGATCAAACGGGGGTTTCGGGACCCACATTCGCCCCATTGGTGTATCATGTGCGGGTAGCGGAAAAATGTTGGCTGAAATAATTTTTTTTAAAATGTTCAACGTAAGAAATAATATAAATGGTACATGCTGTCTCCCTGTAACTGCGAGCTGGGGCTCTTTGCAGTATATGCTGTGGAGGTGATGAGGCACAGCAGCGTATCGGCGTGGGAGCGGATTGTGGCAGCTACTTTCTCAGTCCCGGAGTACAGCTAAAAGGCAAGGGGTGTGCAGTGCTTCTTTAGCAGACTCCACCACCATGAAGACTATGGCGATCCCTGCTCTATTAGCCAGGCTAGGCCTGTTACTAGGGGTACGGAGGAAGAGGTGGGACGGGGTCTTGGTCAGATATGGTTCGCTAACCCCGACGCTGGCATATCAGCTATGGGTCGCTGGTTGCCTCATGGGACATCGTCTTAACCCACTAATATAAATGGTACATAAATACATTTTCAAGGTCGATAAATATGTGCGGGGGTATAAAATGAGATTTCATTTAACAGCCCGAGCCCTAGGGATACGCCCCCCTCCCCTCCTCTCCCGCTCCTTCCACACAATTTTCTCCCCCCCCCCCCCCCAAGCCCTCTGTCGTCGCGCCTGCTTGCCCCCCCCCCTCTCAAACATCTGAAATTTATCGTTTGTGTTCCCCACATTCAGCAAGTCTAGTCGCCCCTTGCTCTTTACTGACACTACAGAAATAGGCTCTTCAAGCTTGTCGGGTTCTTTTTATCGGGGGGGGGGGGGGGGAGGAAAAGGGGGAGGGGAGTTGTTAGGAGCATAATTCCACATGAGCCTTGCCACCTTGCTCCCGTCACGCAATGCCGGCACGTGAGTTAGGCCAGGTAACTGGCAGCTACCTTGCTAAAGGTGGCTGCCGAACGTGCTCTCTCATTATATCGTTTCACCTGTCGCTTTTCTTTTCAATCAGTCCACAATTTTCATTAGCCGTTCCGCGGTTGCTAATGGTGATTCACTTTGAACGGACGCTTTGGAGATGACTGTTTGTGAAAATCCGCGCCTACTTCTCCGGTGAAATATTGTTTTTCATGCTGTCGTCTTTTATTTTGTTTTGTTTCCTTGATTTAAAACAAAACTTTTTTTCCTAGTATATTTGTTATATTTATTGAGTAATGAATGTGATTCACAGTTTCTTTACGTTATACTTTTTTCAAATAACAGATAAAGGAACTGAGATATATATGGGTTTTTTGTGGGTTTATTTGTTAAAGTTTTAAAAGTCCGTTAGAAAATAACATTAAACTACTTATTTTCCATGGGTGTCTGAGTGGCGAAGTGGTTAGTGCACTGGTCTCTCATGGCGAAGGTCGGGAGTTCGAATCCGGCCGGAGGCACCCCAGTCACCCAGCTGTAGAAATGGGTACCCGACTTCTTCTGGAGTTAGGGAAGGAAAGGCAGCCAGGCGTGATACTGACCATATCACCCTCTATTGTGCTGACAGGTCAAGGAAAATATGAGCACTAACACCATATCCCTATGTGCCTCTAAGGCATGACAGGGTTACCTTTACTACTTTACTTTACTTATTTTCCTTAATACAGAAGTTGGAAAAAATACTGTGGTTTAATATTTCAGGAAATAATATAACATATTATTATAATAAGGAAACCAGCGAATGAACTAATTTTATCCTTTTTTTAAAAAATTTAAATTAAACTGCGTTTACTGCCCTTTGAGGCGCAGGTGTGTCGTGTTGTTAGTGCGATATGCTACACATGCTGTTAACCGCCATCTCCGTTTATGTTTATATTAATTTGCTTTTGTGCATTTTCTTTTCATTAATCTTTGAAAAATGTCACGTGGTGTTTCGGTTAAGGGCAGGGATTCTTAGTGCTGTAACAGCTTTGTGAGGTAGTCAGGCCAGGACCTAGCATAGCTGTCTTTACTTTTTTTTTTTTTGAGAAGCTCTGGGTACTCAAGCCAGTGCGCTAACCACTACACCAGGCCGGGATGAATGGATAAATGTAGCTGTTGACATCCTGTAGGCGTCGTTTGTTCTTGGAATTTCTTTTGGAGGTACCTGACACTTCACTTTCAAGGTCGATAAATATGTGCGGGGGTATAAAATGAGATTTCATTTAACAGCCCGAGCCCTAGGGATACGCCCCCCTCCCCTCCTCTCCCGCTCCTTCCACACAATTTTCTCCCCCCCCCCCCCCAAGCCCTCTGTCGTCGCGCCTGCTTGCCCCCCCCCTCTCAAACATCTGAAATTTATCGTTTGTGTTCCCCACATTCAGCAAGTCTAGTCGCCCCTTGCTCTTTACTGACACTACAGAAATAGGCTCTTCAAGCTTGTCGGGTTCTTTTTATCGGGGGGGGGGGGGGGGAGGAAAAGGGGGAGGGGAGTTGTTAGGAGCATAATTCCACATGAGCCTTGCCACCTTGCTCCCGTCACGCAATGCCGGCACGTGAGTTAGGCCAGGTAACTGGCAGCTACCTTGCTAAAGGTGGCTGCCGAACGTGCTCTCTCATTATATCGTTTCACCTGTCGCTTTTCTTTTCAATCAGTCCACAATTTTCATTAGCCGTTCCGCGGTTGCTAATGGTGATTCACTTTGAACGGACGCTTTGGAGATGACTGTTTGTGAAAATCCGCGCCTACTTCTCCGGTGAAATATTGTTTTTCATGCTGTCGTCTTTTATTTTGTTTTGTTTCCTTGATTTAAAACAAAACTTTTTTTCCTAGTATATTTGTTATATTTATTGAGTAATGAATGTGATTCACAGTTTCTTTACGTTATACTTTTTTCAAATAACAGATAAAGGAACTGAGATATATATGGGTTTTTTGTGGGTTTATTTGTTAAAGTTTTAAAAGTCCGTTAGAAAATAACATTAAACTACTTATTTTCCATGGGTGTCTGAGTGGCGAAGTGGTTAGTGCACTGGTCTCTCATGGCGAAGGTCGGGAGTTCGAATCCGGCCGGAGGCACCCCAGTCACCCAGCTGTAGAAATGGGTACCCGACTTCTTCTGGAGTTAGGGAAGGAAAGGCAGCCAGGCGTGATACTGACCATATCACCCTCTATTGTGCTGACAGGTCAAGGAAAATATGAGCACTAACACCATATCCCTATGTGCCTCTAAGGCATGACAGGGTTACCTTTACTACTTTACTTTACTTATTTTCCTTAATACAGAAGTTGGAAAAAATACTGTGGTTTAATATTTCAGGAAATAATATAACATATTATTATAATAAGGAAACCAGCGAATGAACTAATTTTATCCTTTTTTTAAAAAATTTAAATTAAACTGCGTTTACTGCCCTTTGAGGCGCAGGTGTGTCGTGTTGTTAGTGCGATATGCTACACATGCTGTTAACCGCCATCTCCGTTTATGTTTATATTAATTTGCTTTTGTGCATTTTCTTTTCATTAATCTTTGAAAAATGTCACGTGGTGTTTCGGTTAAGGGCAGGGATTCTTAGTGCTGTAACAGCTTTGTGAGGTAGTCAGGCCAGGACCTAGCATAGCTGTCTTTACTTTTTTTTTTTTTGAGAAGCTCTGGGTACTCAAGCCAGTGCGCTAACCACTACACCAGGCCGGGATGAATGGATAAATGTAGCTGTTGACATCCTGTAGGCGTCGTTTGTTCTTGGAATTTCTTTTGGAGGTACCTGACACTTCACTTTCAGGTCTTCTGCAACTTGGGAATAGTAGGTCTGGGACTTATCAATCTTTCCTGTATCAATGATTTGATACACAGCCATAACGTACGTTATTTCGGTATCTATCTATCTATCTATCTATCTATCTATCTATCTATCTATCTATCTATCTATCTATCTATCTATCTATCTATCTATCTATCTATCTATCTATCTATCTATCTATCTATCTATCTATCTACCTACCTACCTACCTACCTATCTATCTATCTATCTATCTATCTATCTATCTATCTATCTATCTATCTATCTATCTATCTATCTATCTACCTATCTATCTATCTATCTATCTATCTATCTATCTATCTATCTATCTATCTACCTACCTATCTATCTATCTATCTATCTATCTATCTATCTATCTATCTACCTACCTACCTACCTACCTACCTATCTATCTATCTATCTATCTATCTATCTATCTATCTATCTATCTATCTATCTATCTATCTTGCCGATTGGCGTTGACGATCATATTTTTAAATAATCCCCTGCACCGAGTTCTGAGTGTAAGTTCTGCTGGTGTTCTTTGTCCGGGCCATCTTCTTAGTCCGTCCAGCATTTTCTTTTTCTATCTCCCTCGATCACTTTTGCCCTCCGTCTTTCCCATTGTCGCAAAGTATTCGAGCTCGCCTCGCCCTAGAAGGTGTCCTGTGAAACTGGAGTGTCCTGTTTTTTTTCTCTGACTTTTGTTATTGCCTGCCTCATCTCTCCCAGCCTCTCTCAGAACGTCCTCATGTGATTTCTCTGCTGCCCTCCATATTGGCAGCATTCCTTTAAGGAACCACATTTCAATGCCTTCCAGGTGGCGCTGTACTTCATCAGTGACTGACCGTGCTTCACATTCGTAAAATAAACCTGGATCGATGTGGCTCCGGAGTAACCTTTTCCATGACTCCCAGTGTCAGTGATTTGTTACACTGAACACTTTTCATTTTCTGAAACATTATTTTCAGTTCTTGAGTCATTTAAACGCCTTTTTAAAAAAAAAAATTGTGACACCTCACAACCACTCAGAAAGAACAGGACGCAAGAACATTCCTGCAGCTAGCACTATTTTGATAATAATCTTGTAGCATTAAGAAGTTTAGACTTTCTTAACATGTTCTCTGAACGATCCAGAATGATACTCCCCCCTCCCCCCATCTTTGAATACCGTATACAGAGATTTACCTGCTACGTTTTCATAGTCAGACAAGACCCTGACACCCACCCCCCACCCCCCCCCCCCAGTAACAGTTCTAGCTCGGGTAACGAGGGGAGGGGGAGCAGGGATCGCCACAATCCCCCATGAAGAGGTGGAGTCTGGTAAAGAAGTACTGCACCCCCCCTCCTCTGGGTTTTAGTTGTATTCAGGGAGTGGAAAAAATAGCGATTCCTGCCTCGTTAGACAAGCTGGGGGGGGGGGGTACAATTAAATAGGTGAGGTAAGGTCTTGGTCAGCTATGGTAAGGCAACCCTGACATCGCCACCTCAGGTATAGGTCGCTGATTACCAAAACAAACAGTGTTTTCATTCCCTCTCTTACCCCCCCGCCCCAAAACACACATATACTTTACTGTTAAAAAAAAAGATATCCAGAATTAACAATTTGAAAACCGCTGAAGAGAATATAGCTACAACAGGGGGCTCACTTTTATCGTCTTCTGATAAATATCGCATTCAGTCTATGTTTACAAATCTCACATGTGTGTTGCCATGTTTTCTCTTTTTCGCTCAAGTATTACAAAGATCAAAATAGATGAGTTTTATGTTTATGACTGCGGTAAAAATTGGTTCTAATAGAGTAGAGATAGCTAAAGGTAAGTATATAATGGCGAAGAAAAGGTGAGAAAGAAAGGCAAAAAAGACAATGAGATGAGCACGCAGGAATGTAAAACAAACAGAAACGAACCAATATTTGGGCGATATATCTTTATCAAGGACGACGAAAATAATAATAAAAATAATTTTAAAAAAAGAAGCTCAGAATAGAATTTATTTGGCAGAGTTTCTCTTGTTTAGGATGAAAAGCAAGTTTTAAAAAAAAACAGCTTCGTGATGGTAATAATAACGAAACATATAAAACACAGAATAGCCCAACGGTTCGACCAAATGTTTTATGTGAAGTTGAGTGAACGATAAGTGAAGTGTTTATGGCAACGAAAACTTGTGGTTGATATACGAGAAGCAGTTTTTTAAATTTTTAACCTACTCATCGTATCATTTTAACGATTCACGGTAAGGTTAAAATGAAGAATGATAGGATTATATATTTCCTTGTTTTTATCTTTTTTTCTATTAAAAAAAAATTGTCACCTAAAGCGTTCCAAAAAGTTCAGGCAAATAAACTCCCTTACTCAAACCATGCAGACCTGAGGCGTGAGACATGGTCATAGGACATAAGCCTGGGGCAAAAGCTTTGGAGACTCCTATCTCATCAACTCATCTGGAAAAGACTACCGGCTTTACCATGTCGATAGGGATCAGGATCTGATGTGACCAACAACCTCGAACACAGAAGAAGAAGAAGAAGAAGAAGAAGAAGAAGAAGGTTGTTTTTGTTTTTAACCGAGCAACTGTCATTTATTTAACATGACCTGGCTAGTATGAAATTAAGCGTAAGAAAACATGACGACAGAAAACATGGATATGTCACGAGATAAGAAGAGAGTTCATGATTGGGTATTTCCCATGTTTAGAACCTTTAATGATGTAGTAAATGGAGGCTGAAGTGGAAAAAAAAGAGGGGGGGGGGGGAGGGGACGGTTAGAGATTTCTGCGTGATTCATTGGAAATGATATGCCCTGGCTGTTTTCTTTATGTTGAACTCGCTATATATTTGCTGATTTTTTTACAATTTCCGTTTGTTACCTTCGTGCTGTTATTACTCATGGTTAAGAGAATTGAAAATGATGCCGTCAAGTTGTGTTTATTTTCCGTTGTATTTGTTTTTAGATTTGTTGCAATAATTTTGCTCGTGTAACCTTGTGCCGAATACTGCGTTTTAAAGGTTTCGTTGAATTGAGTTTGAGGTTTTAGTGATAGCCGAATAGAAGTTTGTTTAGAATGTTCAGTGAAATTTAAGAGACAATTGAATTTTTTATTTTCTTCCTAAGAGAAATGTAGCACAGTCATCAGGCGTAGTGAGCCACTGAGTTGTGGTTAGTCATAACTTGTCTCCCCTTTGTACTCAGGTGTAGAGAACCACTGAGTCATGGTTAGTCATAACTTGTCTCCCCTTTGTACTCAGGTGTAGAGAACCACTGAGTCATGGTTAGTCATAACTTGTCTCCCCTTTGTACTCAGGTGTAGAGAACCACTGAGTCATGGTTAGTTATAACTTGTCTCTGAGTCATGGTTAATCATAACTTGTTTCCCCTTTTTTTGCTCAGGTGTAGTGAGCCACTGAGTCATGGTTAGTCATAACTTGTCTCTGAGTCATGGTTAGTCATAACTTGTCTCTGAGTCATGGTTAGTCATAACTTGTCTCTGAGTCATGGTTAGTCATAACTTGTCTCTGAGTCATGGTTAGTCATAACTTGTCTCCCCTTTGTTGCTCAGATGTAGTGAGCCACTGAGTTGTGGTTAGTCATAACTTGTCTCTCCTATGTTGCTCAGATGTAGTGAGCCACTGAGTTGTGGTTAGTCATAACTTGTCTCCCCTTTGTTGCTCAGATGTAGTGAGCCACTGAGTTGTGGTTAGACATAACTTGTCTCCCCTTTGTTGCTCAGGTGTAGTGAACCACTGAGTCATGGTTAGTCATAACTTGTCTCCCCTTTGTTGCTCAGGTGTAGTGAACCACTGAGTCATGGTTAGTCATAACTTGTCTCCCCTTTGTGCTCAGATGTAGTGAGCCACTGAGTTGTGGTTAGTCATAACTTGTCTTCCTTTTGTTGCTCAGGTGTAGAGAACCACTGAGTTATGGTTAGTCATAACTTGTCTCTGAGTCATGGTTAGTCATAACTTGTCTCTGAGTCATGGTTAGTCATAACTTGTCTCTGAGTCATGGTTAGTCATAACTTGTCTCTGAGTCATGGTTAGTCATAACTTGTCTCTGAGTCATGGTTAGTCATAACGTGTCTCCCCTTTGTGCTCTTACACAACAGGTTGCCATCTGTCCAATAGGGATAGAGATCAATTATATCTTGGTGGTACAGGAGTTTTCTATAGTTAAATGGGGGGGGGGGGGGGGGTCGTTGCCTACTTTTAATCCGGCTTCGATGCCTGTAATGAAGATCTTCGTTGCCAACTTCGGCTGCTACAAATTCGAATTCCCAACTCATGGGAAGCTGTCAGTCAACCAGCCTTAACTACACCCGTAATCAGTGATTGCATGTGATACATTCACAATATCTTCCAAAAGAAGTGATAACGAGTTTACTGTGCAGTACATTAGTTATATTTATGGGCTGAGTTTTACAGAATTTTGTACAGTTATGATAAGCTGTAGAAGAATAAACGCGGATTTTCTGTCTCATGCTGAATATATTTGCTGTATTTGTCAGTAAAGTTAGAAATGCTGATTATTCTTTTATTCATGTGTTTGAACTTATATTTGAGCAAATGATGTTCCTAACCTTTAGAAATATTATTCTGCTTGATCAAAGAAAGAAGACATGATACATCAGGAACAAGAATTTTGTACGGAAACTGTTTTATAGCTTAGAGTTATTTTTTCCAGTCTTCTTCAAGTATTGATATATGTGATAAACAGTGGACCCATCATTCTTGAGGCTGGAATCATCTTCGTTTTCTAAATCCCGCTTCACTTTTGGATTTGTCATCCTTCAGAATCTCTAAAGCGATAGAATGTCAGTGGGAAAAGATTTACAGAATTGAACAGTTTTTTTTTCCCCTCATTCAAATGAAATCGCATGCGCAAGAGACTGGGCGAATCATCACGTCTGCGTTGCGACAACAGTTCGTGAGTTGGCGGCACTTGACGACGCGTAGCAACCGTAAGCGTTTTTACCTCCCCTTCAGACAGCCCAGGGGGGCTGTGACTTCGCCAGCGATGGTTCCAGTCGTGGAGTTGATTACATGACCACCTTGTGTAGGTGTAATCTCACCTACACCGTGATGTTTCCGTGAACTCTTTGATCCACCTTCCCAAAATGTGCCCTCAGCTACCATGGGCGAACTAGCATCAGGTGTAACAGTTCAGATCATAGGCCGTATGTTTCTTGTTCACCTCCTGGTGTTTGTCACCTGCTTGACAGGCTGTGTCGGTGCCCGCCGTTCTCCTTTATCCTTTTCCAACACACTGGATACATTCGGCCGTCTGGAGACCCCCCGACGATCTTCTAAAGATGAAAGTCTGGGCGGGTTAGCAAAGAAGCTGTACCAGGACAAGCAAGAAAGATATGGTATGGCAACAGCTTACATCTTTAGAAAAAACGAGCTTAGCCAGAACAGGGCGTCGATATTAAAAATGCTTATCGAGAACTTAACAAAACTGCAGCACTATCATGTTACGGAAACCCCGAATAGATTTTCAGAGGAAGTCCAAACTACATTTGACAGTGATAACATTAGAGGGCATTCTTTTCGTGGCACATCCCGTCGTACAGATCCATTTTCTTTGAAGACAGTCTACAAATCACCATCGTTACTCCCTCAGAAATCATGGAAATATGCTAGAAACAGACATTCTTCAACAGCACCTGTAGAAGTCATCGCAAAGATAGAATTACTAATACCATCACCAGATGGTCAACAAACGCGGACTTATTCCGCTTGTAAAACATCGGAAGGAAACGATAAACCCAACAGGGCTTTCCCTAAATACTTTCTGGGACGAAAGGAAACGGTGCTCGAGAAGAACTGCATCAGAAGCCAGGAGGACAGAGATTTTGATTCTTCAGCTCATAAAACAGGAGAATCGGGGAGAAAAGTAGACATTTTTGCCGTCGAGAAGAAAAGTCGACTGAGCTCGGACAAGAATGCCTTAATTTTTGATTCGGGGAAAAAACCTTCGACATATTCATCTGCTGATCTGAGTTCTTTTAATGAAAATTCTGGTTCGTTTTATGTGAAAAGTGTTTTGTTTAACACGCAGCGTCCAAAATCTTTGAACACTGAACCGGTTGAACAATTTAACCATTTTAAACTGGCGACAATGGCGGGCACTTCTCCCACGGGAGACTTTAACGAGGGCAATGAAGTGGATTCCGCAGAGACTCTAATTCACAGAACCGTGAAGAAAATGGAGCATATATTAGAGAAAAGGATACATCAGAACGAGGATATCTTCCCTGCCCTACAGTACAAGTATCAGAGCGGTTCTCTCAAATTTAACGGCGGGCACGTGAATACAGGGCAGGCCCCAAGAGACGCGAGTTCAACAAACAGTGCCACAAAACAAGATATAGCTGACAGCGGCATGTTAGATAACACCCAGGTAAGAAATGACGATGAAAGCAAAGAAAACCGAAGCGAACTGTCATCAGAGCTGTGGCTTCTAGGAAGGTTCCGAAGGACTCCCAGTTCTGGAAAGGAGTGTCCGAGTTTTTGGACTCGGATGAGTACCTCAGAAGGATCAGGCGTAGTCCACAGCACATAAGGAAGCACCACTACGTCCACGTATCCATCACCTACGGCCACGTGGTGCCGTGTGAATATAAAGACAGGTTTTACTGCATGAACGGTGGCACCTGTGTCTTCGTTGGCGCTCTGGATATCAAAACCTGCAGGTAACTACTCTATTTTAAATCTCAGTATCAGTTCAGTATCACTTTCATGCTTACCTTCATACGGAGCGCATCTCATGCAGTCTTTGATACACATGTGTATAATTGCGTCTCTTTTATAACTTTCATTTACTAGAAGCGTCCACCCGCTATGAAGTTTATAAATGTTTCTAAAAAAAAAATATAACCACAGACTGTACTTAACGAAACAATCTTTTGGTTCGCGTTTTTGTCATACATCAGCAACGATAACACAAAAAAAGAAAGGAGAAAGCAATGAGAAGAAAGACCATGCAGGTGAAAAATGGCAAATATAAAATGTATAAACCCATCTTTATTAACCTGATACAGTCCCTGTCGTGGTGGTGCCAAGATGGAAGTAACAGACAAGCACCAGCCGAATGTGGCTATAGGCCCAGGGACATGGAAAAAATCCAAAACAACAAATTGTTATTTTGACCTTAACAATTGATACACTTGACCAGAAGTATCCAACTTGCAGCCCTCTTGGCCCTTTCTTTCAACCCTGGGGGTTATTATGAAAGTGTAAATTATTTCATTAAAATGAATACTTCTTTTCATTAAAACACGTGAACTCATTTTTAAAAGGCATGTAGAACCAGTTAAATACAATCCATTCATCTTTATTTCATAACTGTCACTATCTCTCACTCTTATGTGAGTTGGCAAAATCTAGTTGCTTTATATGCTGCCCGCTACTGGGTTTCCACATACAGTTATGGGTCCATGGATCCAGCGATGTTGGACACTCTAGCACTAGACCCATAGTAAGTGGGATCCGGTGGTCTTTTGACAACAGAAAAAAAAAGAGGCAAGTTCATGAGAGAGTGACGGGGAAAAAGAAGAAGAAGAAAAAGAAGACCCATTTCGTTCAGTTTCTTGGTGACTCAGGGAATTTTGTGGGTGTTTGTGATGTGTGTATGTGCGTACGTCTGCGCGCGTGTGTGCGCACGAGCGCGTGGTTAAGCTATTTCAACCTGATTAAAAAAAAAAATTACGAGTGTAAGCAAGTACAACATCATTGTCCCGTGCCCAGTTTTTTTTCCCGGTTTCATATTTATTAGAACTCATTTTCCCATTCTTTCACAAGTCTGAATTTAGGAACTTAATTATGGCAAGGTTTCATTTTTTTTCTTCAGTAATGGCTGCGGCTTTCCTTATGTTTTGTTGGTTTCATTTTTTGGGGGTTTCTTTTTGTTTTTTATCCTGTAACAGTCAGTTCACATTCCCTATCTTCATGGTAACAGTCAATTCACATTCCCCATCTTCATGGTAACAGTCAATTCACATTCCCCATCTTCATGGTAACAGTCAATTCACATTCCCTATCTTCATGATAACAGTCAATTCACATTCCCCATCTTCATTCAGAAACCTAAACCCGTCTCCATCCTGCGTCCTCTGATTGCTGTCAGAATCTCCAGGTTTTGTTTTCAATCATTCTTCCCCCTCCACACACACAAACTACATAAAGACTGCACCAGTTTGTGAAATTTTTGAGTTTAATTTGATTTCTAAAATAGTCCTGCATGGGTTGGTACATTCGCCTCTCGTGTGACGGTTTCTTGTGGTTTCTCGGTCTCTCGTGACGGTGGCTTGTGGTTTGGGATCCGGCCGGAGGCGATACACTCATCCTCATTAAAGTGGTAACTTGATTCACACCAAGAGTTTGTAACATTATAATGCCATTTACCGTACCCAGTATTTTTTCTTTCCTCTATGTCCATATTTATTATTACTCCTTTATCTAAATTCAACTTTCGTATTTATTTTCTAGTTATTATTGTACAAGATTTTCTTATTGTATTATCTGTAACAATTGCACATTATACGATGTTATGTTATGTTACTTTTTTTTTCTTTTGGTACGTTAGATTTGCAATGCTGTTGTATTTAACAGCTTTTGCATTAGAGATTCCTCTCTCTCTCTATTTCTTTCTCTCTCTCTCCTCTCTCTTTCTCTCTCTCTCCTCTCTCTTTCTCTCTCTCTCTTTCTCTCTCTCTCGCTCTCTCTTCTCTCCTTCCCCTTCATTGCCCGAGAAACACGTGGCTGCTTGTAGCAATAAATTTCCACTTCCTGTCTGCCCTTCGCTATCTTCTTGATTGTTTCCCTTTGTCTCCAGCATTTTCTCTGCTGCGGTCTCCATGTTTCTTCGGATCGTCATGTGCTTCTTATATCTAGTGGAGACCGTCTCAAAACTGTTCATGGTAAGGATCTGTCTGTCATTCTCTTAATGCGGCCAATCCAATGCCACGTCCTCCTTTCAGTTCCTGTCGACAGAGGTGCCAAGTTTCTCTCGCTTAACAGGAGATCATTGCTGATAGTATTTGGTCAGAGCACTCCTTTTATCTTCCTTAGACACTTGGTTTAGAAGAAATGAAGTCTTCGTGCTGTTGTATGTGTCATTTTCCAGCACTCGCTTAAAACTTTGTTTTTGAATATCCTGTAGCTGGTTTTCTGGCGTTATCTTTTTTTTTTGTTTGTTTGAATGTCCAGATATGGATGATCTGGTTTTATGGCTTTATCTTTTTGGATCTCCAGATATGGATGATCTGGTTTTCTGACGTTATCTTTTTGGATCTCCAGATATGGATGATCTGGTTTTCTGGCTTTATCTTTTTCGATCTCCAGATACGGATGATCTGGTTTTCTGGCGTTATCTTTGTTTGTTTTTTTTTTATCTCCAGATATGGATGAGCGCGGCCCAAGCTTGTCGGGCTTTCATTATACTTACTTCAACGTCTTTACTACTTTCTCCATCCGCTCTTGCTGCATAAGGTATAAGAATTCCTTCACTTCTTCCACCGACAAATAGAGAAAAAAAAAACACACACAGAACTACGCAAGCTGCGTTGAAACAAACAAAATGTCTCTTTCCAAGAAATTGAAAGCATAAAAGAACTTGACGTTTTAAGAACTTCAACCCGAAACATAACATTATATTAGAAACCATATTTTACGGACATGCTTAAACTTGTACTTGTCTTGTACGATCTCCCTGTAACTGCGAGCTGTTGTTCTCTGCAGCTGATGCTGTAGAGGTGTTGAGGCACAGCATCGTATCGGCGTGGGAGCGTGTTATGGCAACTACTTTTTCAGTCCTGGAGTACAGCTAAAAAAGCAGGGGGCGTGTGATACTTCTTTAGTAGACTCCACCACCATGGGGACTATGGCGATCCCTGCCCAGTTAGCCAGGCTAGGCCTGCTACTGGGGGTACCGCGGAGAGGTGGGACAGGGTCTTGGTCAGCTATGATTCGCTAACCCTGACGCTGGCACATCGGCTATGGTTCGCTAACCCTGACGCTGGCACATCGGCTATGGTTCGCTGACCCTGACGCTGGCACATCGGCTATGGTTCGCTAACCCTGACGCTGGCACATCGGCTATGGTTCGCTAACCCTGACGCTGGCACATCGGCTATGGTTCGCTAACCCTGACGCTGGCACATCAGCTATGGTTCGCTAACCCTGACGCTGGCACATCGGCTATGGGTCGCTGATTGCCTCATCGGACAGGCGTATTCATCCTCGGACAAGAGGAAAAGAAAGAGAGAAGGAAAGATAGTGGTACAGATAAGCAGATACCAACAAGAGAGAAGGAAGAAATACAGTGGATCCTCGAAAGTCGAACGGTTTGAAACTCGGAACAAAAATTGGAAGGAAATCCGGTTTGAAACTCGGAACAAAAATTGGAAGGAAATCCGGTTTGAAACTCGGAACAAAAATTGGAAGGAAATCCGGTTTGAAACTCAGAACAAAAAATGGAAGGAAATCCGGTTTGAAACTTGTAACAAAAAATTGGACGGAAATCCGGTTTGAAACTCAGAACAAAAATTGGAAGAAAATCTGGTTTGAAACTCGAACAAAAACTCAAAAGTCGAAGAAAACAAATAAAGTTCAGAGTTCAAAATTCATTTTCGGCTTCACTGCATTCGGGACAGCCATATATGCTCCGCCGCACGCCGCTGCATCCATCCAAGATATATGAACTAGAAAAAAAAAGGAACAGCTTTATTACTTAACAAACACAAAGTTGTGACGTTTTGGCGTTAGCCTTAAACATACAAAAACATACAGGACGAAGAATTAGAGAGAGGAGATAAAGTATAGATTCACATAAAGCCTATGTTAAAAAAATAAAATGAATAGAGCTTGAAAGATTATGTGGATTGTCCGTCGTTAATTTCGAAAATTGAACGAAACCTCACACCTTTGTGATCTTTAAGTAATAAAGCTGTTCCTACTTTTTTCCTAGTTTATACATTTTGGTATCACAGCTTTACTGCAGTGCTTTGTGCATAGATGTATACTTATGCACTAATTATTATGTGTTACATCCATCCAAGAGTATACTTGCTAATAGTTTCTGTCAACTGTTGGTTGTTTATGATGCGTTTTCTGCCACACAGTTCGGGTTTCCTGCCAGCACCTTTAATTTGTCCTAGCTCCAGCAATCTCTTCAGATCTACATTGTTCATTCATTCCTGCACTTCATTTTCCCGCAATCTGTCCAATACAGCTTTAGTAATTTCCCTTCCCCCTCTCTTTGTCCATTTATTTTAGCCTGTCCAGCAAGTCTATCTGCCACATCATTGCCATGTACTCCCGCATGCCCTGGGCAGTAAAG
The DNA here is from genome assembly GCA_009760885.1 of Achatina immaculata. NCBI lineage: Eukaryota > Metazoa > Mollusca > Gastropoda > Stylommatophora > Achatinidae > Lissachatina > Lissachatina immaculata. The sequence goes on from CM019718.1 coordinate 26,570,784, forward strand.
CCACACTGGGCTTATCACAGTTGACTGGCTTAACAGATGAACCCCGTTCTTTTCGAAGCAAATTCTGCTCAGTCTTTACGAAGCATACATTTGTTAATGGTGTCATGGTGACGAACAAAACAAATGCAGCCCCCCTCTCCCCCTAGCGAAAACAAAAAATCATGTGGTCATGTCTTGATTTGGGTTCAGTGAATATTTACCAAAATTCAGCGCTTGTTTTCCAAGTGTATTTTTATTATTAATTCTTGGGAGCTTTTTTTTTCATTTTATCGTTAAAATGACATATTCAAGATGACATCAGTGAAAGTTACCAGTGCTAAAAAGTCATAAGAGGAAAAATGTAGTGACCAGGATAGAACAAAAAAAAAAGGAACTTATCACTAAGTGGAAAATGATACACAAGTATCGGAGCTGGCAAATGAATATGAGATAGCTAGGTCGACGATATCGATCATACTAAAAAGAACAAGGAAGCCATTAAAGCGACTATTGTGGCGAAAGGTGTAAAAATACTTTACCGGTAAAAAAGATCCCTAGCAGTGGAAGAAGTAGAATATCTTTTGATGGTTGGGATAAATGTTGTTATTATGAATAATTTTACAGTATTAATGTATGATCTAATGCGTACCAGGGTTATTATACAAGTCTAAATGATCAGTATCTGTACTTAAAATGTTTTATAATGGGTACATTTTAGGGTGACTGGAGCCGATTAATTCTGTTTACATTATTTCTTATGGGGGAATTAAACTCGAAAGTCGAACAATTTGAAAGCTGAACTGCCTCCTCGAACAGATCATGGTCGACTTTTAAGGGTCCATTGTATAGCTATGTCGTGGATATATGAGATACTGCAACCGGGGGGGGGGGGGGGGGAATCCACCCTACCAACTGTTCTTTTTACAGATGATGATGATGATGATGATACACGCATAACCGGTGCAGTGCAGTTTAGTCACCTAGGCAAAACAGACCATTTGCATCCATGAATAAATTAACCTGTTGCTCAAAGGTCAGTACATGCGCCCTGCGGGTCAGTCTAGTTCACCGGTTCCCAAAATTCTTCAAACTGCACCACACTTGATAGCACACACATTTCTTCACATGTGTTCCTAATGCTGGACTCTCATGCGGTTAACCATACATTTTTAAGCATTTTCAAAGAAACTTTAATTTATTACAACATTACAAAAGTTATTACAAAGTATATAAAGCAAAAAAAAACTGATTAGAGAAATAGTGTTTGTGTTTTAAATTCATGTGACGAAATTTCACAGCACATTTCCAAAATTTTGCGGCACACTAAAGTGCCACGGCACACAGTTTCGGAATCCCTGGTTCGTGTTATGTTATGAGGCAAAGATGCAGTACCCAACACAACGGTCAGCCGATGCATAGCCCACTGCTTGCGACAGACTTGGCATGTGCTACCTTCCTGTCCTGCCTTCCCCCCCCCCCTCCTCTCCCTTCCTGATACTGTCTGGAATAATGAATAGGAATAGCAAAGGCAGAGCGAACATGGCTCTTAAAATACACTGAACCGAAGACTGCTGTGTTGGGCCGTGCGGCGAGTAACACAGAAACAACGCAACCAAAGTTCCTTTTGAAAGTGAACTTAGAAGAAGAAGAAGAAGAAGAAAAAGAAGAAGAAGAAGAAGAATGCTATCCCTGTGATATCCTAGACGGATTACAGATAGCGCAAAGATTGTGTGGAAAACACGCAGAAAGCATAATTAGGAATCCACATGGAAAAAAAGAGAAACGGTTGCATTATTTTGCGTATTAGTGCCACTTTTAGAAGACGCAACTTTATCTGTGTGATGTAATTGAGCTTGACAGTGAAACTAACCTGTAATGCGAGGCACACTTGCTGCTTTATAAATACTGCCCTCGTGTTCAGCTCTCGTCTTCTCGAAGCACGTTCTGTCACTTAGAAGATGCCTGTACTATATATGTATACGCACAGGAATACACACAGACAGCAGATGGATAGATATGTAGATGGACAGACAAAAAGACAAAGGATTGGATAAAAATAAGATACAGTTACACACAGAGAGATAGTCAATAGACAGATAGGTAGATGGATAGAAAGACAAACAAACAAACGATTAGATGAAAATAAGATAAATACTGGTACACACACAGACAGATGGCAGACAGACAGGCAGATGGATGGATGGATGGATGGATGGATGGATGGATGGATGGATGGATGGATGGATGGATGGACGGACGGACGGACGGACGGATAGATAGATAGATAGATAGATAGATAGATAGATAGATAGATAGATAGATAGATAGATAGATAGATAGATAGATAGATAGATAGATAGATAGATAGATAGATAGATAGATAAATAGATAGATAGATCAAACAGCACAAGTAGGCACATGATTATAACTCTACAAAGTCAGACTGTTTTCTTTTGTTTGCACGAATGTTAATTTTTTTCCATACAGACTTACTGTCTGATTTAGTGTGAACTAGTTTCTCAAAGTATTTTTTCTTCTCTTCTGCTAATTAAATATTGAACTCTATTTCTAAGTAATCAGTATCTAGTGGATTCCTTATTTTTGTGTGACTGATCCCTTCCCCTCATGCCTTGCAATACCTCAGGTGTTATCCATGGGGACTCACTTGATGTTTAACTCTCACCTTCTTAATAGGAACATTCTTGTCAAATATATTCTGAAAGATCTTTATCCAGTATTCCAGGGCCTCGTCAGGGTCAGTTATTTGGTACACATGATCTAGAGGTGCTGCTTGTAACTCTTTCAAAAATGATTCTAAGTTGAATTTATTGAAACTTCTAAATTCAATTCTGGTGTGTTTTTTTTTAGAACTTTACATCCATGTCGCGTCTATGTGCAACAGACCGGATAGTGGTCACTCAGTGATGTATGAGGGACTTTACATTCTAAAATGTTTTTCTATTAGTGTGGATTGTGTTTCAGTTACTCTGGTGGGCTTAGTGACAATTTGTAGTAAGTCGTACGATACAACAGTATCATTCCATGTAGCGTTTGATTGTCTGTAATCAATATTGAAATCTCCAAGAACAATTTTTAACCTTTAACTTAAAAGACAAAACATAATCCATCATGGTTGCAACATGATCATACCACGATACTGTTGCATTTGGATTACGATACAGAAAACCAATTGAGACTGGACTCTGCTTTTTGTTGTTTGTTTGTTTGTTTTTGCAGATTCTTTGCAGGTTCCATAAATATCAGTTTTCAAGAAACGCTTGTGTTGAAATCATGATTAATTCAGTCCAAAGAGCTTATGAAAATTACAAGGTATCTAACGTCAGTTATGATTGCTGTTATGCTGCTGTTATTTGCGCTATATATCAAATCCGGTTTGCAGACTTCGAACATAACAGGAAATAGAATGAATTTAAAAGCAACCTATAGGAGCATGACAGGCTGTTCGTGAAAGACAAATGGTTATTTGAAACCGGTGAACTGTAGGGAAGAGATAAGAACATAACAAACCTAGGTTGATTGGCAACCAAGTTTTTAGGATAAAAAAAATCACATTACAATGCTGCTGTATGTTTTAGACCAATGCTGTTGTATGTTTTAGACCAATGCTGCTGTATGTTTTAGACCAATGCTGCTGTATGTTTTAGACCAATGCTGCTGTATGTTTAGACCAATGCTGCTGTATGTTTTAGACCAATGCTGCTGTATATTTTAGACAAATACCGCATTACTACTCCCCTAGACGGACACCCTAAAAGACAAAATATTGTCAAGGAGACGTTTTCTTGACCTTTCCAAGAAAGGAAATAAAGCCCACATTTGCATTATTATTTAATTAAGCCTCTGTTTAATTACGGTTAGAAATTTATGGATCTGGTAAATTGTTTTATAATTTGCGTCTATCCTTTTCGTGTGTGTCCATAATTTGAATCTATTTTTCTGTGTTCTGTAGATCCTTACTTATCCATTTTTTTATATGTCCAGAAGTTACATCTACTTTTTCTATCGAACTTTATACATCACTTTTTCTTTCACATGCCCAGAATTTATATCGATTATTCTGTCAAACGTGCATAACTTTCTCTCTTATATCTCCGAAATTTGTATTATCTTCCTTCTCATATATCCGGATTTGAATCACTTCCCTCTCATACGTTCTCTTATTCTGATATACGCTTGCTACTATCATATAACAGTAGCATATAATAGTACATAATAATCAGTACACAGAAAGATAAACAGCCACAGCCTACAAGAAGAAAATACTAACATTAATTTCAACCAGGAACTTGCCAATCATTCCAAAACACCCAGTGAAGTTGAGGAGATAGGTATAGATGAGTTATGGAATTCTTACAGCACAGCCATAATCACAGCAGTAAAAGTAAGCGCTGGACTGGAAAAACCAAATAGAAAAGCATGGATATCAGATAAAACATGGAAGTATATACATGAAAGACGAGCAGTCAAATTAAACATGTTGAATGCAAAAACAGATCATGAAAGAGATTTGGCAAAAGCAAAATACAAAGAAATAGACAAGAAAGTAAAAAGTTCAGCTAGAAGAGATAAAAGAGAATACATAGACAATATGGCGAAAGAGGCAGAAAAAGCAGCAAAAACAGGAGACGGTAAAACTTTATATAACATACAAAAGAGGCTAACAGGTACTATTACATCTAAAAAAAGACCAATCCTTAGCAAAACTGGAACACTATTAACATCAAATAAAGACCAAAAGCAAAGATGGGCTGAACACTTCCAAGAAATACTCAATCGACCACACCCAAAAGAATTGTTAAACCTTGAAACTGACTTACCAGCCCCACAACTAAATGTCAACCTAGATGAAATTAAATTTCATGAAATTGAAACAGCAGTGAATGTAATGGCTAACAACAATGCTGCAGGTGAAGATGAAATAACAGCCGAAATGCTAAAAGCTATCAATAGTGACAACATGAGACAACTACAGAGAATGTTTAATAAGATTTGGAAGAAGAAAAGGCTCCTTCTAATTGGAAGAAAGGAATCATTGTTAAAATACCCAAAAAAGGCAACCTTAGTGACTGTAACAATTGGAGAGGAGTAACCTTAATATCAGTTGTGTCAAAAGTATTTTGCAAGGTCATTTTGAATAGACTTAAAGATATAGTGGATACCACAATGAGAGAAGAACAAGCAGGATTTCGAAAAGGGAGAAGCTGTCTCGACCAGATCTTTACTCTCAGAATAATACTTGAAGAACATATTGAAAAGCAGAAACCATTAATACTGAACTTCATAGACTTTAAAAAGGCATTTGATAGCATACACAGAAATTCATTATGGAGAATTTTAAGTCTATATGGAATACCATCTAAAATTGTCAATGTCATTAAGGACTTCTACAATGGATATGTTTGTGCAGTCAAAACAGAAGAAGGGATGAGCGAATGGTTCCAGATTGAAACAGGTGTGAAACAAGGATGTATACTGTCTCCTTTGCTTTTTTCGAATTACCATAGACTTCATAATGAGAAAATGCTGCACATATAACATAGGTATTGATTGGTTACATGGGACCCAACTAGAAGATCTTGATTTTACTGATGACATAACTCTTATCAGTGACAATGTTAATTCCATGCAAGAAAAAAATATCTTCACTGGCTAGCAAAATAGGACTTGAAATTAACAAGGACAAAACAAAAATAATGAAAATTCCCATTATTCAAAATGGAAAAATACTTGTAGAAGGGACAGATGTTGAAGAAGTCAATAATTGACTACATAGACCAGGATGGCGACACTAGAAAGGAAGTTAGGATCAGAATTGCAAAAGCAGCATCAATCTTCAAGAATCTTGAAAACATATGGAATTCAAAAGTTATAAGCACAAAAACCAAGTTAAGACTATTCAATTCAAATGTAATATCCACCCTCATTTATGCATGCGAAAGCTGGAAAACTACTAAAGAAATAGACAAGAAATTAGAATCTTTTGAAAACAAATGCCTACGGAAAATACTCGGCATCAAGTGGAATGAATTCAAGAACAATGCAGAGATAAGACAGATGACAGAACAACAATCAGTCTCATGGGTGATCAGGAAAAGGAGATGGACATATGTTGGTCACTTGATGAGAAGAAATGATCAGAAAATCCCAAAACAAGCTATCAAGTGGAACACAACAGGCTGAAGAAAAAGAGGCAGACCACGTGAAACTCTGAAGAGGACATTATTAAGAGAGGCCAAATTAACAGGCATAAAATCCTTTGATGAGGTTGAAAGACTCGCCGAAGACAGGAAAAATTGGCGAACTACCTTGCGAGCCCTATGTGAAGTTTAACGGCACGGGAAGGATATAAGATAAAAGATAAGATATAATAGCAGCATATAATAGTGGCATATAATACTAGCATATAATAGTAGCACTTCTTTCAGAAGTAAAACTAGTTGACGTATACAAACTTTTTCACGCATGTATAAACTAGCCAGTCTAGTCCTAGTACAAGATTGTAGACTACTCTTTCTTCTTCTTCGTCTTCTTCTTCTTACTTTCTTTCTTTTTCTTCTTTCTTTCTTTCTTTCTCTCCTCGTAGTGTTTCTTACATACACGCACATTCTTTGTCGATACGTCTTACTGCCTGACACAGACGGGCCAAGTTACCCTCAATATATTTTCACAAGAATGATGCAACTTGGCAAGGTCTTTACCCTCAGAACCTGAAGGTTTTCTCGCTCTTGAAGTTTACAAGTAGGCGCCCATAAACATCTGCAGCCACGTTCTGGAGATATGAGTTTTTCCCCCCATGTTGTGTGGTGTGTCAGCGCCAAGTTCTCATACGGTATGTTGCTGCCAGATATTTCGTCTAGAAGGTGTACATACCGCATATTTTGGAAGCTTTTTTTCTTCTTAACGTAATCGTGGATGAAGCATGGACTACATGATGGTACAGCAACGTCTTTTGGTATGGTTCAGTCAGTCAGTCATTTGCATGTCCCTTTCGGAACTTTTTGCCTCCCTAAAAGCTCTCCTGTAGGCCTCTCGGTTGTAAGCAAGATGGCCTGCTGCTGATGCATCCATTTGCAGATTATCAACGATGTCTTGCAGGCATGTTCGCCTTGGTCTTCCTCTCTTTCATTTTTCCTATTGTGCATCCTTCCAAGACTGTCTTTTCTAAATTCTCATGACGTTTAATGTGTCTAAAATATTTACGTTTTCTCAGTTTAATCCTCTTTAATAGCCAGCCTTCTTCAGTATTAAGTTCTTGTAGTATGGATGTATTTGTTCTTTTCTTTGTCCATGATATTTGAAAGACTCTTCTGTAGCATTTACATTCAAAGGCATTTATGTGTTTCTCAGCTGTTTTGTTAAGTGTCCAGGTCTCACAGGAATATGAGATTGGTATGGCTAGTGTGTACAAAATACACTTCTTCCTTGATTTAAAGGGTTTTTTTTATATTTACTTTCCATATTTTTCAAACGGCCGAATATTTGTTATTTGCTTTTCATATATTTCACATATATTTCATATATTCATTTTATTTTTTCATAAACCCTAGAAACAAAATGTCCTCTTTTTACCATAAATGCTGGGGGTGATGCCCCGTCCTGTCCGATTTGGCAGTTAGAGACCCATAGCTGACATGCTAGCGTCAGGGTTGGCGAAGTATATCTGACATGCTAGCGTCAGGGTTGGCGAAGTATATCTGACATGCTAGCGTCAGGGTTAGAGAACCATAGTTGATCAAGACCCTGTCCCACCTCTCCGTTAGTACCCCTCTCTCTCACACCCCCCCCCCTCTCCCAGTAACAGGCCTAACCAACAGGGCAGGGATCTCCATAGACCCCATGGTGGAGGAGTCTGTTAAAGAAGTATTGCACACACTCTCTTTCTGTAGCTATACTCAGAGATTGAAAAGACACCGGCTTATTCCTCTCCCAAGCCAACACCTTCACGGCATCGTCTGCAAAGAACACCGGGGAGATAGAAGACAAGACAAGAGATGCCATAAACCTTTTAACTGTATGTTCCTGAAATTTTTTTTCATATTAACCCTACCTGTATTTTCCCCCATAATGTTGTCCCGTATATAAACTAAACTAAGTTCTGAAGCCGTGCAGGGGAAATATCGTGAAGAGGTTATAAACATCTGGAACATGGTCTGAAAAAAGATGTGAAGTTTTTCAGTATTTGTCGTAATATGATATCAGCCACACGGGACAGTATGGGAGTTTTACTGTGTAAGAATTAATTTCTCTCTCTCTCTCTCTCTCTCTCTCTCTTTCTCTCTTCCCGTACTAGCTTTTTAGAGTGCTTTTGTTAAAAGAAGTAGGGTTGTGTGGTTCGTGGCTTGTGTGGTTCGTGACTTGCGTGGTTCGTGGCTTCTGTGTTAAGGCAGCTTCGTGGTGCAGTGTTTCCGACAATCACCATAACGTGTGGTGTCATTATTTTGTGGTGTCATTATTGTCTGGTGTCATTATCGTGTGATGTTATCACCGTGTGGTGTCATTATCGTGTAATGTTATCATCGTGTGGTGTCATCGTGTAATGTTATCATCGTGTGGTATCACTATCGTGTGATGTTATCATCGTGTGGTATCACTGTCGTGTGATGTTATCATCGTGTGGTTCCCCGATGTTACTAAAGTACCTCTTGTGTTCCATGGTTCTATCCTCGGACATTTATATTTATTGTCCGGATAAATTGTGGGGTCTTTTGGAGTTCATGCATGGCGTCCCCAAAGTTTCTCTTCCAGTATAATTCGGGCTTCTTGGCTGTGGGGGGTCGGGGTGGGGGTTGTAGGTGACTCGCGACCCTACATCAGCAAATTGTTGGTGACTCACGACCCTACATCAGCAAATTGTTGGTGACTCAGGACCCTAAATCAGCAAACTGTAGGTGACTCGCGACCCTACATCAGCAAACTGTAGGTGACTGGCGACCCTAAATAAGCAAACTGTAGGTGACTCGCGACCCTAAATCAGCAAATAGTAGGCGACTCGCGATCCTAAATCAGCAAATAATAGGTGACTCGCGACCCTAAATCAGCAAATTGTTGGTGACTCGCGACCCTATATCAGTAAATTGTTGGTGACTCGCGACACTAAATAAGCAAACTGTAGGTGACTCGCGACCCTAAATCAGCAAGCTGTAGATGACTGGCGACCCTAAATCAGTAAACTGTAGGTGACTCGCGACCCTAAATCAGCAAACTGTAGGTGACTCGCGACCCTAAATCAGCAAACTGTAGGTGACTCATGACCCTAAATCAGCAAATAGTAAGTGACTCGCGATCCTACATCAGCAAATAGTAGGTGACTCGCGACCCTAAATCAGTAAACTGTAGGTGACTCGCGACCCTAAATTAGCAAATAGTAGGTGACTCGTGACCCTATATCAGCAAATTGTAGGTGACTCGCGACCCTAAATAAGCAAACTGTAGGTGACTCGCGACCTTAAATAAGCAAACTGTAGGTGACTCGCGACCCTAAATCAGCAAATAGTAGGTGACTCGCGACCCTACATCAGCAAATTGTAGGTGACTCGCGACCCTACATCAGCAAATTGTAGGTGACTCGCGACCCTACATCAGCAGATTGTAGGTGACTCGCGACCCTAAATAAACAAACTGTAGGTGACTCGCGACTCTACATCAGCAAATTGTAGGTGACTCACGACCCTAAATCAGCAAATAGTAGGTGACTCGCGACCCTAAATAAGCAAACTGTAGGTGACTCGCAACCCTACATCAGCAAATTGTTGGTGGCTCGCGACCCTAAATCAGCAAACTGTAGGTGACTCGCAACCCTAAATCAGCAAATAGTAGGCGACTCGCGATCCTAAATCAGCAAATAATAGGTGACTCGCGACCCTAAATCAGCAAATTGTTGGTGACTCGCGACCCTATATCAGTAAATTGTTGGTGACTCGCGACACTAAATAAGCAAACTGTAGGTGACTCGCGACCCTAAATCAGCAAGCTGTAGATGACTGGCGACCCTAAATCAGTAAACTGTAGGTGACTCGCGACCCTAAATAAGCAAACTGTAGGTGACTCGCAACCCTACATCAGCAAATTGTAGGTGACTCATGACCCTAAATCAGCAAATAGTAAGTGACTCGCGATCCTACATCAGCAAATAGTAGGTGACTCGCGACCCTAAATCAGTAAACTGTAGGTGACTCGCGACCCTAAATTAGCAAATAGTAGGTGACTCGTGACCCTATATCAGCAAATTGTAGGTGACTCGCGACCCTAAATAAGCAAACTGTAGGTGACTCGCGACCTTAAATAAGCAAACTGTAGGTGACTCGCGACCCTAAATCAGCAAATAGTAGGTGACTCGCGACCCTACATCAGCAAATTGTAGGTGACTCGCGACCCTACATCAGCAAATTGTAGGTGACTCGCGACCCTACATCAGCAGATTGTAGGTGACTCGCGACCCTAAATAAACAAACTGTAGGTGACTCGCGACTCTACATCAGCAAATTGTAGGTGACTCACGACCCTAAATCAGCAAATAGTAGGTGACTCGCGACCCTAAATAAGCAAACTGTAGGTGACTCGCAACCCTACATCAGCAAATTGTTGGTGGCTCGCGACCCTAAATCAGCAAACTGTAGGTGACTCAGGACACTAAATCAGCAAATAGTAGGTGACTCGCGACCCTAAATGAGCAAACTGTAGTTGACTCATGACCCTAAATCAGCAAACTGTAGGTGACTCGCGACCCTAAATCAGCAAACTTTAGGTGACTCGCCACCCTGAATCAGCAAATTGTAGGTGACTCGCGACCCTAAATAAGCAAACTGTAGGTGACTCGCGACCCTAAATCAGCAAATTGTAGGTGACTCGCGACCCTAAAGTAGCAAATTGTAGATGACTCGCGACCCTAAATCAGCAAATAGTAGGTGACTCACTATCCTAAATCAGCAAATTGTAGGTGACCCGATCAAGGTGGTGCCGGGGTCATATTCCAGCACAGTTTGTATTGTGCCATCCTTTGTACCAATTTGTATTATGTCTGCTTTGTGCCAGTTTGTTTTGTTCCCACTCTGTACCAGTTTGTAATGTTCCGGTTCTGTACCAGTTTGTACTGTGCCCGCTGCGTGTCAGTTTGTATTGTGTCTGGTTTATGTCAGTTTGCATTGTGTCTGCTGTGTGTCAGTTTGCATTGTACCTACTTTGTGTCAATTTGTATTGTACCTCCTTTGTGGCAATTTGTACTGTATCTGCTGTCTGTCAGTTTGTATCGTGCCTACTTTGAGGTATTGTAACTACTTTGTGTCAGTTTGTACTGTGCCCGCTTTGTGTAAATTTGTATTGTGTCTGGTTCGTGTCAGTTTGTAGTGCGTCTGCTTTGTAGCAGTCTGTATTGTGTCTGCTTTGTGTCAGTTTGTATTGTGTCTGCCTTGTGTCAGTTTATATTGTATTGTTTGTGTGGATTTGTACTGTGTCTGCTGTCTGTCAGTTTATATTGTGCCTACTTTGTGTCAGTTTGTATTGTATTTGCTTTGTGTCAGTTCTTTTGCATCCACAGATAGCTTCATAAACACATAAAATAATATTTCATTTGCCCTATATCTTTTGTTTCGCAAAATAAAATCCGCCGCAATATTTCATGAAATCTTTCCTTAAAACTTCCGCTGCCTCCATAAACATTCTAACTTCGGAATTTCTTATATCTGCCATTAAAAAAGCCATTCATTATCCAGTCCACCTTTTCTTACTTTTAAACAAAATGTATTGCTCTGTTTCCTCTGTATCATTTGCTTTTGTATAACTCTTTTGTTTTTATTAGGGTGCTATTTCTATTAAAAAAAATTATTAAGTGGCCGCTTTCAAAACATATAATGGACATGTTATGAATACATTTTATATAATACTTGATTTACAAAAAACAATTTGTGAACACCGTAATATAACTTTATATATATATATAGAATCCCAAAACAAGCTATCAAGTGGAACACAACAGGCTGAAGAAAAAGGGGCAGACCGCGTGAAACTCTGAAGAGAACATTATTAAGAGAGGCCAAGTTAACAGGCATAAAATCCTTTGTTGAGGTTGAAAGACTCGCCGAAGACAGGAAATATTGGCGAACTACTTTGCGAGCCCTATGTGACGTCTAACGGCACGGGAAGGATATAAGATATAAGATAAGATATATATATATATATATATATATATATATATATATATATATATATATAAAGGGACTTGGGTTATATGGGGAGGAAACGAGGGCCAAAATGAAGACGGAGGATACAGACAGATAGAGACTGGATCTCAAAACACATTTTAGAAAAAAAAAATATGGTTTCTGCGACAGGTTAAGTGACTCCAAACCTATATGAGGGCGACCCATTAACCAGCAATGCTAGGTGACCCGCGAACTTAGACCAGCACAATGGTAGGTGACCCGCGACCATAAATCAGCAAATTATAGTTAACTCGTTACTCTAGATCAGCAAATTGTATGTGACTCCTGACCCTAGATCAGCAAATTGTAGGTTATCCCTGACCCTAGATCAGCAAATTGTAGGTGACTCCTGACCCTAATTCAGCAAATTTTAGGTGACCTGCGACTCTAAACCAGCAAGTTTAGGTAACCCACTACCAACAGAAAAAGATGTCTTGGAACACTGAAATTCACCAAGAATGTCCTGGTACTATTTCAGTGCCCTTAAGATGATGTGATTTTGATACTAATCATTAAACGAAATAATGTATAATTGTCACTTCATAATAATCCAGCTTTGTATCATAATATGTTCCTCCCATCCTACCTCATAACCACCCACACCCACCCCCACCCCGCGAACTGAGGCAGGGAACCACTGGAGTAAGCCAGAAATGCGTGTCAGCCACGAGAGAAACCACTCGGCAAAGATGACACTGGGGATATTCTACCAGAGAGAAAGATGACACTGGGGATATTCTACCAGAGAGAAAGATGACACTGGGGATATTCTACTAGAGAGAAAGATGACACTGGGGATATTCTACTAGAGAGAAAGATGACACTGGGGATATTCTACCAGAGAGAAAGATGACACTGGGGATATTCTACCAGAGAGAAAGATGACACTGGGGATATTATACCAGCGAGAAAGATGACACTGGGGATATTCTACCAGAGAGAAAGAGATGGCACGTTCTTACTTTAGCAACTTTATTCCGGCGCGAAAGAACCATTAGATAAGAACCATTGGATAAGAATCCTTAGATAAAAACCATTAGATACGAAGCATTAGATAAGAACTATTAGATAAGAACCATTGGATAAGAACTATTAGATAAGAATCATTAAATCTCATTTTTCTGTTCCCACATTTATTCGAAGAATGCTCAGTTCTAACTTTCTTTAAGAGGTTCCAAATTTTGACTCACATTCAAACAAACACACAAACAAACAAACAAGTAAACAAACAAACAAACAAACAGAACAATATGTTTATCTCTGTAGGTGATCTTAATCTGTGCTATTTTCACTAGTATCCCATCGAAACTTTCTTGTCACTTCTCACAGATGCTTCATATGGTCACTTGTCACTTCTCACATGTGCTTCATATGGTCACTTGTCACTTCTCACATGTGCTTCATATGCTCACTTGTCACTTCTCAAAGATGATTTATATGGTCACTTGTCACTTTTCACCGGGATATCCATGTCCACATCTTGTTAGATGTTAGCAGAAATAATAAAATGTAGCAACATGTGAAAAGAGGGTTAAAAGAAATAATAAATTTGTAAATTTAAAAAAAAAACAACGGAAACAAAGGATGATTAAACTGAGCATGTCCTCAAGATGTAAGTTAATCTTAGTGTGATAGGTAATGTACAAAGTACAGTATAGATCCTTACTTCCTGTAAACAAATATATCCATACTACAGTAACTTAATATTGAAGAAGGCTGGCTAGTAAAGAGGATTAAACAGAGAAAACTTAAATATTCTGGACATATTACACGTCGCGATAATTGAGAGAAAACAGTCTTGGAAGGGCACATAATGGGAAAAAGAAAGAGAGGAAGACCAAGGCGAAGATGGCTGCAAGACATCGTTGACAATCTGCGAATGGATGCATCAGCAGCAGGGCAACTTGCTTACAACCGAGAGACCTATAGGAGAGCTGTTAGGGAGGCAAAGTTTCGCAAGAGACATGCATAAATGACAGGCTTCCTGTGATTTGTGGTTTACATTACATCTTTGCTAATGATAGTGACAAGCTTGAAGTGACTGTTGTGTTTGTTGTGTCTCGTTTCGTGTCTTAGTTTAAACTTATGGTGGCACAATCTCAAGTCTTCAGTGTCGTTGGCCGTAGTGGCACAGTCAGTCTAAAGTCTTCATTATCGCTGGCCGTAGCGGCACAGCCAACGCCAAGTCTTCATTGTCGCTGGCCGTAATGGCACAGCCAAAGTCAAGTCTTCATTATCGCTGGCCGTAGTGGCACAGCCAACCTCAAATCTTCAGTGTCGCTGGCCGAGCTGTCCGTCCTAGTAAACCCTTATTGAAATTAATTAATTGTTCAACTTCTTCGCCAGATCTCTCCCCCAAGGGAACTCAATGCGTGCCAATACGTCATCTACTAACCCGAAAAGTGTAATGATAAAACTTCTCAAAAGACTTACCCGACGCAGTCAACAAAACGAAGAAAGACCAGACGAAAGGAACTATAACAAACCACGTATACAGACAACCTGTAACACTTGTTCATAGGAAAGGAACTATAACAAACCACGTATACAGACAACCTGTAACACTTGTTCATAGGAAAGGAACTATAACAAACCACGTATACAGACAACCTGTAACACTTGTTCATAGGAAAGGAACTATAACAAACCACGTATACAGACAACCTGTAAAACTTGTTCATAGGAAAGGGACTTCTTATATTTACAGGGTGCAGGAGCCGGTATAAGACCAGATATAAAGACCAGGTAAGCTCACAGGTGGTGTCTGGGCAGTCAGATCTAACACACATTCGCTGTACCCGCCCAGCGCGTGAGTAACAAGCCAGTAAACAAATTCCCAGGGAACTGCGTAAATGTAGCTTCGTCATTTTCGACTCTTTTTTTTTTTTGTTTTTTTTTTTGGTTGGGGGGGGGGGGGGGGGGGGGGGAGGGGGTAGAGAACACAGAATAAAATAATTTTAAATGGCTGAATATGAACTTTACACTTAATAACTTTGCAAAAATTCTTCCACACAAGATTTTCTTTTCTCATTCACAAAAGTAATCAAATCCCGTGAATTGATGTTGTTTCCAGGACAGTTAATATGAAAAGCACGCTTATATTTACGCTCTTCTTCTTCTTCTTCTTCTTCTAGCAGCTGCTGAATTCAGCGTTCACAGCCATTGAGACTCACTGCTGCAGACAAAACGCGTCTCCATTCCTCTCTGTTCTTGATCTTGTTCCTACCAAGAAGCGCATATACCTTCCTAAAGGTTGTCTAGCCATCGTTATCTAGATCGACGTCTTGGTCTGTCCCTTTTCATCAGTTCTATATGTTATATCCTTCCCGTGCCGTTAAACGTCACATAGGGCTCGCAAAGTAGTTCGCCAATTTTTCCTGTCTTCGGCGAGTCTTTCAACCTCATCAAAGGATTTTATGCCTGTTAATTTGGCCTCTCTTAATAATGTCCTCTTCGGAGTTTCACGCGGTCTGCTTCTTTTTCTTCGGCCTGTTGTGTTCCACTTGATAGCTTGTTTTGGGATTCTCTGATCATTTCTTTTCATCAAATGACCAACATATGTCCATCTCCTTTTCCTGATCACCCATGAGACTGGTTGTTGTTCAGTCATCTGTCTTATCTCTGCATTGTTCTTGAATTCATTCCACTTGATGCCGAGTATTTTCCGTAGGCATTTGTTTTCAAAAGAATCTAATTTCTTTCCTATTTCTTTAGTTGTGTTCCAGCTTTCGCATGCATAAATGAGGGTGGATATTACATTTGAATTGAATAGTCTTAACTTGGTTTTTGTGCTTATAACTTTTGAATTCCATATGTTCTCAAGATTCTTGAAGATTGATGCTGCTTTTGCAATTCTTATCCTAACTTCCTTTTTAGTGTCACCATCCTGGTCTATGTAGCTGCCAAGGTATGCAAATTGATTGACTTCTTCAATATCTGTCCCTTCTATGTGTATTTTTCCATTTTGATTGAGAGGAATTTTCATTATTTTTGTTTTGTCTTTGTTAATTTCAAGTCCTATTTTGCTAGCCATTAAAGACAGGCTATCTGCTTTTTCTGGCATGGAATTCACATTGTTACTGATAAGAGTTATGTCATCAGCAAAATCAAGATCTTCTAGTTGCGTCCCATGTACCCAGTCAATACCTGTGTTACCTGTGCAGCATTTTTTATTATGAAGTCTATTGTAATCCCAAAAAGTAAAGGAGACAATATACATCCTTTTTTCACACCTGTTTCAATCTGTTCTGTATAGGTTATCTTTGTCTTATCCTCCTCCTTCCTCTCTAAGTGCCCGGGCTACCTCATTCTGCCGTTTTCCGTAACGGCTGTTACAAGCTGAGAGTTCAACAATGTGTAGATTACTTCACAATCGGTGAGCGTTATAAGACTCGCACAGAAACTTGCATGCGCGCAGAAATCTCACATACTTTTGCCGGAACAGATTATTATTGTTTCGTGTGATACTCATTTACAGCTTAACATTGCTGCATAGCAAGTTGAGACATTCTTTTGTGCACGGTTTGTGTAACAAAAGTCGAATTTGCATTTCGCTGGTATACCCTCTTTGAAGACACACACACACGCATACAAAGATCATCTAACAATACTAAAAAAAAAAATGATTGTACCTGCACCTAAACGTCCACAAAGTCGAAGTAGGAATGTTAAGAAGGAAAAGTGACTCACTTAAAAAAAAGGGACGTTACGGGAGTTCGCATGTTGTGAGTAGTCATTTTAATGCCCCCCCCCTCACCGTTCTTCACCTCCTAATAATGTAACTAATAATGTAACTAATAATGTAACTAATAATGTAACTAATAATGGAGATACAATGAGGGAAATTAAAAGGAGGACATCTATCGCTCTTCAGAAAGTAAAACAACTAAAGAATCTGTGGGGAGGAACCGACAGAACTACAAAAATAAGATTTTTAAAGGCATGCATCTTTCCCATCGCAACATATGCCTGTGAGACCTGGACACTTAACAAAACAGCTGAGAAACACATAAATGCCTTTGAATGTAAATGCTACAGAAGAGTATCATGGACACAAAAAAGAACAAATATATCTATATTACAAAAACTTAATATTGAAGAAGGCTGGCTAGTAAAGAGGATTAAAGAGAGAAAACTTAAATATTTTGGACACATTAAACGTCATGATAATCTAGAGAAGACCGTCTTGGAAGGGTACATAATGGGAAAAAGAAAGAGAGGAAGACCAAGGCGAAGATGGCTGCAAGACATCGTTGATGGATGCATCAGCAGCAGGCCATCTTGCTTACAACGGAGATGCCTACAGGACAGCTATTAGGGAGGCAAAGTTCCACAAGGGACATGCAAATGAATGATCTTCACTTACGGACAGACGGACAGTGTGACGAAAAAAGATTGTATAATTGGGTGATAACATAGACGAGATTGTCAGACCAAAGCTGGGGAAGCGGAGGGGAATGGGGGGGGGGGGGGAGAAAGAGCAACGAGGATTTTGTTGCTTTTGATATTGTTGTTGTTGTTGATGTTGTTGTTGTAATTGTTTCTTTCTTGTATTTTTTACTTCTTTTCTTCCGCTATCAGCCTCTCATCGTTCTTTTGCAACTCTACTACTACTACTACTACTACTACTACTACTACTACTACTACTACTACTACTACTATTACTACTACTACTACTTCTCTTATTGTTTTTCGCTGTTCTAAATTTTTTTAATGGAAAATTTAAAAAAAGTTTTGCTTCATTCATGCGACAAATAATTCATCACTCGTGTATTGTGAACAGATTCATTTGAAGTTACTCGCGTAATAAGTTAATCTAATTAGTAATATATAACCTGGCGGTAGCTGTGCGATTAACATTAACGGATAAGAAGAACAAAGAAAGTAATAAATAAACGATGGGTTTCAGTAATTATCTCTCTCTCTCTCTCTCTCTCTCTCTCTCTCTCTCTGTCTCTCTGTCCGAACCTATAAGTGTCCAAGGCTCATAGAACTTCTGTAAAGGTTTGTCACAAACGCCTGTTCTTCGGTGAGCCGTCTGTTACTTAACATCGTCTCTCACCATGTCTCCTGTGGTCTACCTTACTCCTGTAACCCTGGAGTGTTCATCTTAGTGCTGTGTTTTATGAGTTCATCCACGACCTTCATAAGTTCAACTTCCTGATATTTCGGTAACCCAGGAAGAAGTAAATGATTTTCTTACCGAGCGCATGATTAGTCATGACCATGACTTGTGTCGGTTCTCGATGTTTGTATTGTATTAGGCCCTTTCGTATTAATCTCTCTTTCTTTCTCTCTGTCTCTCTCTCTCTCTGTGTCTTTGTTTCACTCTCACTATTTGTCTGTCTCACTTATTGTCTCTGTCTCTTTCTCTGTCTCTCTCTGTATCTGTCTCTCTCTCTCACGATCTGTCTCTGTCTCACTTCCTCACTATCTCCCTCCCTCTCTTTCTCACTCTCTCTTTCACTGTCTGTCTCTGTCTCTCTCTCTCACTTCCTCCCTATCTCCCCCCTCTCTCTCTCACTCACTGTCTGTCTCTGTCTCTCCCTCCCTCTCTCACTTGTACTAAATCAAGTGTGTGGGAAGAATGAAAGATGGAGTGATGAAGGGCAGAATGTAAGACGGGCCTGCGTGCCCAATTCTTTACCCTTGAAAAATAAAGATTATTCATTCATTCATTCATTCCTCCCTATCTCCCTCCCTCTCTTTCTCACTCCCTCTCTGTCTCCGTCTCTCCCTTCCTCTCTCTCTCACTTCCTCCCTATCTCCTTCCCTCTCTTTCTCACTCTCTCTCTCTCTGTTTCTGTCTCTCTCTCTCACTTCCTCCCTATCTCCCTCCCTCTCTTTCGCACTCTCTCTCTCACTGTCTGTCTCTGTCTCTCCCCCTCTCTCTCTCTCACTTCCTCCCTATCTCCCTCCCTCTCTTTCTCACTCTCTCTCTCACTGTCTGTCTCTCCCTCTCTCTCTCTTTCACTTCCTCCTATCTCCCTCCCTCCATGGTGGTTGAGCCTGCTAAAGAAGCACTGGATTCTCCATGATTTTGGGCTCCAGTTAGGGTCTGAAAAAAAAAAGTATCTGCCAAAACCTGCTCCAAATCTGACAATGCTGTGGCCTCAACATCTTCACAGCATCGGCTGCAAAAAAAAAAAAACCAGAACGCAGTTTCAGGGAGACTGAAGAAGAAGAAGAAGAAGACCACCACATTACCTTTTACAATCACATCCAGCGACTGGTTAGCTATTAGACTGAAGAGACCCCAGACTAGTGGGCCATGAAATGTAAGGGATCCGGTGTCAGGCGTCAAAAAATAAATGCAAATGCAGATTATTTCTCCTCGTGACAGCCGTTTATAACTATTATTGCTTCAGAAGCGCTTTATTGTTACCCAGAAGATAAGAGATCATTCTGAGACCTATCAGTTTATGTTAGCAACAGTAGAGACCCCAGCTAGAGGTGTATCAGGCCATATACCAAGAAGGAACAGGACCTATTACTAAGGTTAGTCTAGAGGTCATGTATCAAGAGGGTCAGGAACTATTACTAAGGTTAGTCTTGAGGTCATATATAAGGTGGGTCAGGAACTATTACTAAGGTTAGTCTAGAGGTCATATATAAGGAGGGTCAGGAACTATTACTAAGGTTAGTCTAGAGGTCATATAGAAGGAGGGTCAGGAACTATTACTAAAGTTAGTCTAGAGGTCATATATAAGGAGGGCAGGTTAGTCTAGAGGTCATGTATAAGGAGGGCCAGGACCTATTACTAAGGTTAGTCGAGAGGTCATATATCAGGAGGGTCAGGAACTATTACTAAGGTTAGTCTAGAGGTCAAATATAAGGAGTGTCAGGACCTTTTACTAAGGTTAGTCTAGAGATCATATATAAGGAGGGTCAGGACCTATTACTAAGACTAGCCTAGATGCCATATATCAGGAGGGGCTAGGACCTATTGCTAAGATTAGTCTAGAGGCCTGTGTTATTTATTCCATCCTTGGGTGTGTGTTGTCACCTTCATTTGACCTTGCTGCCTGTCATGTATGTTCTAGTTCATTTTTACCTCACCTGAGATCCTCCACATTACCTTGCAAGTCACCTCCGCCAGACCTTCCATCTCACCATTTTCACCTTCTTGTCACCCGTACCATACCTCATCTTTTTTTAAAAATCACCTCTCACAGGTGCTCCATATCGTATTTTTTGCACCTGCTTGTCACCAGTATCCCATCTCACCTTTCTTGTTACACCTCACAGGTGTCCGGTGGGCTACACAGGAATCCGGTGTGAGCTGATAGACCAGGAATACATACTCAGTTTGTTGACCAACACCCTCATCTTCAGCTCATAGCACTGAGAGAAGCCAGCACACAGACAGGTAACAGCTTGCTGTCTCTCGACTTTTTTCTGCCCAAAGTTTCTCAGGTCTTTGATCACGTTTATAAGTAACAAACTGAATAGCTCAACTCCTAAAGACAGGGTTTATGAACCTGTATATCATTTCTAGGAAATGGAGGTGGATTGGTCACACTCTGAGGAAACCCGACACCAGCATAGCAAGACAGGCACTGGCGTGGAATCCTCAAGGAAATAGAAAACGAGGAAGACCTACACCTAGAAGTAAGAGGAAATTATAACAGTGCTCAGAGACAAGGGAAGGAAGCAGAGAATAATTCCAAGAACAGGGATGACCGGAGAGCCTTTATCCGTGGTCTATGCTCTCAAGGGAATGAAAGGCGATGATGATGATGATGATGATGATGATTGATGATGATGATGATGATTGATGATGATGATGATGATTGATGACGGAAAGAGAAGCCGACGAAAGGTTTCCTGGCGGAAAACTTTAGAAACAGAATCGAACAGCATGCAGCAGCGCTGGGGACATAATACGACGACTGGCAGCAAACCGTGAGAGGTGGAGAGAATTTGCTGCTATCCTACAATACCCCATAGGGGGCACTGGACGGTGATTGCTTAGCCGATCGTCAATCAAGAACATGGATGGATGGATGAAGACAAGGATGGATGAAGACAAGGATGGGATGAAGACACAAATGGATGAAGACACGGGTGGATGAAGACATGGATGAAGACACAGAAGTATTTATCGCATGAATATTGGGAACAACTGGCAGCAGACTTGTTCATGAAGGAGATGAGATTAGACAGACATGGAGGACTACAGCGGGCCACTGACTGACATATGTGGATGACATCTGTCTGCTATCAAACAGATAAAAGGGGTACGCAAATCCAGAAAATCAGGATATTTAAAAGTAATGTTCCCAACCCAAGTGTGGGAAAACGAATGCTGGAGAACCACCAAAACTATAGAAAAGAAACTTGAATTCCTTCCAAGTGTGGGAAAACGAATGCTGGAAAACCACCAAAACTATAGAAAAGAAACTTGAATTCCTTCCAAGTGTGGGAAAACGAATGCTGGAAAACCACCAAAACTATAGAAAAGAAACTTGAATTCCTTCCAGACTAAATGTTTGGGTAGGACAAGACGAATATTTTGACCAAACACCGTAAGAAATATCATCTTATTGGCAGAAACGCAAATAAAGCCACTGACTTCGATTACTGAGGAAAGATGCTGGTGATGGTTGGGATTAACTTGGGACATGCGTTCCGGATGAGTTAGATGGACACCTCAAGGGTGCAGTTTAATGACAGGCCAAAGGAGACAGAACAACAGAAATGATGTTGAGAAATAGAGGGCTCACCTGGGCAAGAGTACGCGCACTCGCACACACATGCACACACACACACACACACACACACACACACACACACACACACAAAGGCGAAGGATAGCCGTTTGTGGAAAACACTTGCGGAAGCCCCATGTATCTTGCGCACCTAACGGTCTAAACAGACAGACAGATATAACAGAACTCTTCTATTTCTTTAATTGTTAAATTCTGGAACAGGAAACTGTAGACAGATCGCAGAAAAAAAAGACAACAACAAAAAATGAAGAAGCTCTGAAATAGTTCATGAAAGACGCCAAGCTGTGTACGTAGAAAGAAATGTTAAGTATACAATAACCAAACAAAAACAACGCAACAACAACAAGTTATCGCCACAAATAAAGAAGGAAACACACACACACACATACACACACACACACACAAAACCCCTACAAATCTAAACAAACATAGAACAAAATAAACATCGCGTGTCTAGACTGATTTTCATTGTTGAGACATCTGAGAAATTTCGCTGAATCTTCGCTGAGGCGGGCCCTGCAAACATCGACAGAGTCTCTGAGGACCTGCATGGTAGCGGGAAAATGAGTGGTCATTTGGACGATTGGAGAGACAACTTTGCGTGCTATGTCTGTTTTTTTTTTAAAAATTTGATGTTCTCGTGTGACTCGTGATATGACGAGAAGTGTTTATGTAATGCCGATTCTTTTTTTTAAAAAATAAATTCCATATTTAGAAGCAAATTGTTGTTTTATTTTTCCTTCGATTTGAAAAACAGTGAAGTTATAACGTCAAATAATCTCCTCCCTTCTACTCTTTCTCATCTTATTTTCTCTTTTAATGGCTATTTTTAAAATTAATTGTTGTTTTCGACTTCTGTGAGACATATATTTCCTTTATTCCTCGCTTTTGTTTCAGGTGTAAGTTTTTTTTTTGTGTGTGAACAAACAAGATATATCGTTTATCGGTTACTTATTTCCTACAATTGCTTGCTTAGGATTGTTTTTCCGTCAGGGTTTTATTTAGGGTTTCTACGAAATAAAGCAGCTGAAATATATATATATATATATCAATGAGTTAAAATTGGAAGAGGTGGAGAGCTTTGAATATCTTGAATCATTACTAACTAATAATGGATATACACTGAGGGGAATTAAAAAGGAGAACATCTATCGCTCTTCAAAAAGTAAAAGAACTAAAGAACATGTGGAGAGAAACAGACAGAACTACAAAATTAAGATTTTTAAGGGCATGCATCTGTGACAGAGTTCTGTAAGGATAGAATCAAAAAGATAAATTCCAAAGAGATAGAATTCTAGTACATTGCAATACCTCATGAATTGTTTACCTTGGAGTCGGTGAACTTTCGATGGTCTGCTGTCAGATTCGGAAGTAAACAATTAATAATTGTCATAACAGAATTTTGTTAGGGCATTTTTTGACGCGAAGGTAGACATTTTTCTCGTGCACAAGTGAATGTTGGCTCAGAGTAATGTTAAAAACAATCACAACAAACTGTGAATTTAGGCACAAAGATTATTTGTTAGAAACTAAGATTTTCACAGTAGTTGAAGGTTAGGTAAACAGTGCTTTTCAGTTGAGGGCTAAGACTTCCAGAGACAGAAGTTTCTAGACGGGGCTGAGAAAATCAGTCATATAAAAGAGGACCAAGCAGGATTATGGTTGAGGATAATTGTTGATGATTAGGATGATGTAGAGACCAGTAGGTTACGTTAACATGAGGACTACCTAGGAAGATGGTCATGTTTGATCAGTGTGTTCAGAATGTTTGTCATAGGGACATTTTTATAGGCTTGTTCAGTCAGTTTTTAAAAAAAATCATAACTTGATGTATTCTGGGCTACGTGTATAGTAGTTAGTCAGTGATTTGGCCTCATGTAGTGAAAGTAATAATTGCTGTCCTTCTTAGGGCAGAACAATAATGGAAGTTGTTAATGCAGAATGTGAGATAATTTGTTGTTGATAAAAGTTTTGACCCTTTGGTCTGCTACTTTCTAATTGTGGTTGCTGATGTGTGGATTGTTTTTCATTTGAGGTGTTCTGATGTTCATTAAGTATGGCAAAAAATTTTGTTTGATTTTGAATGATGGCAGTTCTGTTTTAGCTATTAGAATATTGCATTGCACACTCCCTCGCCACATGGCAAACTGAGCTCTTGCCGGGGAGTGGAGCCTGTCATGTAAGTTCTTGAATCTTCCATCCTCGTCAGTCACCTTCCATTTTTCCTCATAAATAAACTTGCTATCTAGTTGTACAACTACCTTCTTGTTGAATGACTCAACATTGTTATATGTTGGTTCTGTCGGGAGGTTGCCTGTGATTTTTCCTGTGTTGCTATTGTCTAGTGGTGGAATTTAGAGCCTAGGTGTCTGCTATCTGTTTAACCAGGAGACAGACTTATAGAAGAGGATATTACAGATCAAACTTTTATATCTAAATTCTCGAACAGTTGTTCTAAATATATTATATCACCCCACTAGACCATTGACATGTAACAACAGCACAGCTCATCTTGTTCACAAAAGAAAAGAAGTACTGTTTCAGCGGATGCCGTATTGGTACGTCAGTACTTGTCCCAGAGGGATACGCATTTACATTTTTCCCATCGCAACATATGCCTGTGAGACTTGGACACTTAACAAAACAGCTGAGAAACATATAAATGCCTTTGAATGTAAATGCTACAGAAGAGTCCTTCAAATATCATGGACACAAAAAAGAACAAATATATCCATACTCATTTCATTCATTCATTCATTTGCATGTCCCTTGCGGAACTTTGCCTCCCAAACAGCACTCCTGTAGGCCTCTCGGTTGGGAGCAAGATGGCCTGCTGCTGTTGCATCCATTTCCAGATCGTCAACGATGTCTTGCAGCCATCTTCGTTTTGGTCTTCCTCTTTTTCTTTTTCCCATTATGTATCCTTCCAATACAGTCTTCTCTAAATTATCATGACGTTTAATGTGTCCAAAATATTTAAGTTTTCTCTCTTTAATCCTCTTCACTAGCCAGCCTTCTTCAATATTAAGCTCTTGTAGTATAGATATATTTGTTCTTTTTTGTGTCCACGATAGTTGGAGAACTCTTCTGTAGCATTTACATTCAAAGGCATTTATGTGTTTCTCAGCTGTTTTGTTAAGTGTCCAGGTCTCACAGGCATATGTTGCGATGGGAAAGATGCATGCCCTTAAAAATCTTATTTTTGTAGTTCTGTCTGCTCCTCTCCACAGATTCTTTATTTGTTTTACTTTCTGAAGAGCGATATCCATACTACAGGAACTTAATGTTGAAGATGATTGGCGAGTAAGGAAGATTAAATAGAGAAAACGTAAATATTTTGACATATTAAGCGTTACGATAATTTAGGGAAGACAGTAGTGGTTGGAAAAAGAAAGAGAGGAAGACAAAGATGAAGATGGCTGCAAGACATCGTTGATGATCTGCGAATGGACGCATCAGCAGCAGGCCATCTTGCTGATAACCGAGAGGCCTACAGGAGGAGACCTGTTAGGGAGGCAAAGTTCCGCAAGGGACATGAAAATGACTGACTGACTGGTCTGAGTGTAACATTAGACGCACTTTCTGCACGTTTTATCCTAAATGTATTTTCAGAGAGTGCTATCCTAGACTTACCTTTCTGAGAGTGCTATCCTAGACTTACCTTTCTGAGAGTGCTATCCTAGACTTACCTTTCAGAGAGTGCTATCCTAGACTTACCTTTCAGAGAGTGCTATCCTAGACTTACCTTTCAGAGAGTGCTATCCTAGACTTACCTTTCAGAGAGTGCTATCCTAGACTTACCTTTCAGAGAGTGCTATCCTAGACTTACCTTTCTGAGAGTGCTATCCTAGAATTACCTTTCAGAGAGTGCTATCCTAGACTTACCTTTCTGAGAGTGCTATCCTAGACTTACCTTTCTGAGAGTGCTATCCTAGATTTACCTTTCTGAGAGTGCTATCCTAGACTTACCTTTCTGAGAGTGCTATCCTAGATTTACCTTTCTGAGAGTGCTGTCCTAGACTTACCTTTCTTAGAATGCTATCCTAGACTTAACTTTCCGAGGGTGCCATCCTATACTTATTTTCTACGAGTTTTATGCTAGACTTAACTTTCACAAAGAGTTATCTTAGACTTAGCTTTCAGAAAGTGTTGTTTTAGATTTAAATTTCACAGTGTTATCATAGACTTAATTTTCAGAGAGTGTTACCCTATACTTAAGAGAGTGGTATCATAGGCTTAATTTCCACAGAGTGTTATTTTAGATTTAACTTTCAGAGAGTGTTATCATAGGCTTAATTTTTCACAGGATGTTGAATGTTTCCAGGAAAAAAAAATATGTAGAATGTTTCCATAAAATAAGATGTTGAATGTTTCTAGGAAATATGATGCTGAATGTTTCTAGGAAATATGATGTTGAGTATTTCTAGGAAATATGATGTTGAATGTTTCTAGGAAATATGATGTTGATTGTTTATGTTGAATGTTTCTGGGAAATATGACGTTGAATGTTTCTAGGAAGTATGATGTTGAATACTTCTAGAAAAAAAAATAAATAGAACATTTTGAAGGAAATAGACTTTACACCATTTTCAATAAAACTGCACAGATAAGATTTATGACATAAGCGATTTCTGCTGCTCCGACATTGTCGGGCAGTTCATCTCCACGCTTGAGTCCACGCTCGGAGAACTCGTACAGAAATTCTGCACACAAGAGGAGCCACCTTCTATTTTCTGTTTTAACTAAGTAATGAATAAAGTTTTTGGTGCAAGTCAACTTTTTGGCCAAACACGATCGACACCGACATCTCAGTACATCTATTTTCTTGATGATTTACCTCAGCCCTCGTTCCCACATACGCAGAACTGAGTTACTGGTGTTCTACGGGGGGCACAAATCCAGTGGCTATATTTAGTTTCTTGTGTGACAACGCCACCTGGCGAGGAAATGAATTAAATTAAGACGAAAGAGAGTCCGGTAAAATGTATTCTAGCTGTATGTAGGTAACAGCTGTGGAATAATGCATTAAAATTAATTGGGAACTTTAAATGAAAAGCTATTTTTGTGTTATTACTCACGGTGTAGAGTGTCTGAGAAGATAGCAAGCAGTGCAGAGTGTATGAGAAGATAACAAGCAGTGCAGAGTGTTAGAGAAGATAACAAGTAGTACAGAGTGTCTGAGAAGATAGAGAAGATAGCACGCAGTGCAGAGTGTCTGAGAAGATAGAGAAGATAGAAAGCAGTACAGAGTGTCAGAGAAGATAACAAGCAGTACAGAGTGTCTGAGAAGATAGCAAGCAGTACAGAGTGTCTGAGAAGATAGCAAGCAGTACAGAGTGTCTGAGAAGATAACAAGCAGTACAGAGTGTTAGAGAAGATAACAAGCAGTACAGAGTGTCTGAGAAGATAGAGAAGATAGCAAGCAGTACAGAGTGTCTGAGAAGATAACAAGTAGTACAGAGTGTCTGAGAAGATAACAAGCAGTGCAGAGTGTCTGAGAAGATAGAGAAGATAGCAAGCAGTACACAGTGTCTGAGAAGATAGGAAAATAGCAAGCAGTATACAGTGTCTGAAAAGATAACAAGCAGTGCAGAGTGTCTGAGAAGATAACAAGCAGTGCAGAGTGTATGAGAAGATAACAAGCAGTGCAGAGTGTATGAGAAGATAACAAGCAGTGCAGAGTGTCTGAGAAGATAACAAGCAGTGCAGAGTGTATGAGAAGATAACAAGCAGTGAAGAGTGTATGAGAAGATAACAAGCAGTGCAGAGTGTATGAGAAGATAACAAGCAGTGCAGAGTGTATGAGAAGATAACAAGCAGTGCAGAGTGTATGAGAAGATAACAAGCAGTGCAGAGTGTATGAGAAGATAACAAGCAGTGCAGAGTGTATGAGAAGATAACAAGCAGTGCAGAGTGTATGAGAAGATAACAAGCAGTGCAGAGTGTATGAGAAGATAACAAGCAGTGCAGAGTGTATGAGAAGATAACAAGCAGTGCAGAGTGTCTGAGAAGATAACAAGCAGTGCAGAGTGTCTGAGAAGATAACAAGCAGTGCAGAGTGTATGAGAAGATAACAAGCAGTGCAGAGTGTATGAGAAGATAACAAGCAGTGCAGAGTGTATGAGAAGATAACAAGCAGTGCAGAGTGTCTGAGAAGATAACAAGCAGTGCAGAGTGTCTGAGAAGATAACAAGCAGTGCAGAGTGTATGAGAAGATAACAAGCAGTGCAGAGTGTATGAGAAGATAACAAGCAGTGCAGAGTGTATGAGAAGATAACAAGCAGTGCAGAGTGTATGAGAAGATAACAAGCAGTGCAGAGTGTATGAGAAGATAACAAGCAGTGCAGAGTGTATGAGAAGATAACAAGCAGTGCAGAGTGTATGAGAAGATAACAAGCAGTGCAGAGTGTATGAGAAGATAACAAGCAGTACAGAGTGTATGAGAAAATGGCGAGGCTATCAGGAACACAGAAACGCTATAGCTGTTCAAGGCCGTGTTTTTACTTAATCAAGTTGTCAGTGATCCACATCGTGTCTCTTAAATTGGTCAAGATATTTCCTTTTCTGGCCAAGATCGCTTTTTAAGTGATAAAGGTCTTGTTTTTGGTGATAGAGATCAATAATGGGCAACCTTTTTTTGTTCGGCGGGCTAAAGTAGACTTTTTTTCCATCTTCACGCGGGCCAGACACTCTAAAGATGTCGATGTGACGAATTTCATAGTTACAAATTTACAGCTAGGAGTCTCGCAATCAACATTATGGCGATTTCTCCGTGTAGTGGACTTGCGGGGGCTTCGCTGGTAAGCTTCTCTGACACGATACATTTTCTTCGCTTGGTCCTGGACGTTCCTGCCGAGGAGCTATGCACAGAGGGCCTTCATCCCAGAACTGTGCATACTACTTCTGTTTAAAACAGATGCTGCTTCTGGAATTCCGCTCGAAGTCGTCGCTGCACGTTTACAACGGACGAGGTTTTTGGGTATTCCAAAGCACAAAATGACTTCTCATGTTTACTGAACCCCATATTTGTTACTGCTGCCCCCTAGCGGCAAACCAGGGGAGCTCTGAGGCGCTGGCTTTTAAAAAAAAAAACTTTAAGACGTTTTCTCTTTCTTGGTGCTTGGTGTAAGAATGATCAAAATCAGTTACCTGGTTTGTTTTTTTGCGAAATTTTGAAATATACTAATTTATGAATAATCCTGTATATATATATATATATATATATATATATATATATATATATATATATATATACAGGATCTTATATCTTATATCCTTCCCATGCCGTTAAACGTCACACAGGGCTCTCAAGGTAGTTGGCCAATTTTTCCTGTCTTCGGCGAGCTTTTCAACCTCATCAGGGGATTCTATGCCTGTTAATTTGGCCCCTCTTAACAATGTCCTCTTTAGAGTTTCACACGGTCTGCCTCTTTTTCTTCGGCCTGTTGTGTTCTACTTGATAGCTTGTTTTGGGATTCTCTGATCATTTCTTCTCATCATATAACCAGCATATGTCCATCTTCTCCTGATCACCCATGAGACTGGTTGTTGTTCAGTCATCTATCTTATCTCTGCATTGTTCTTGAATTCGTTCCACTTGATATCGAGTATTTTCCTTAGGCATTTATTTTCAAAAGAGACTAATTTCTTGTCTATTTCTTTAGTAGTTTTCCAGCTTTCGCATGCATAAATGAGGGTGGAATTGAATAGTCTTAACTTGGTTTTTGTGCTTATAACTTTTGAATTCCATATGTTCTCAAGATTCTTGAAGATTGATGCTGCTTTTGCAATTCTAATTCTAACTTCCTTTCTGGTGTCACCATCCTGGTCTATGTAGCTGTCAAGGTATGCAAATTGATTGACTTCTTCAATATCTGTCCCTTCTACGTGCATTTTTCCATTGTGATTAATAAGAAATTTCATTATTTTTGATATGTCCTTGTTCATTTCAAGTCCTATTTTGCTAGCCAGTAAAGACAGGCTATCTGGTTTTTCTTGCATGGAATTCACATTGTTGCCGATAAAAGTTATGTCATCAGCAAAATCAAGAT
Organism: Achatina immaculata; assembly: GCA_009760885.1. Taxonomy (NCBI): domain Eukaryota; kingdom Metazoa; phylum Mollusca; class Gastropoda; order Stylommatophora; family Achatinidae; genus Lissachatina; species Lissachatina immaculata. The sequence goes on from CM019718.1 coordinate 26,600,763, forward strand.
CTTCTAGTTGGGTCCCATGTACCCAGTCAATACCTGTGTTACCTGTGCAACATTTTTTCATTATGAAATCTATGGCAATTCCAAAAAGTAAAGGAGACATTATACATCCTTGTTTCAGGCCTGTTTCAATCTGGAACCATTCGCTCATCCCTTGTTCTGTTTTGACTGCACAAACATATCCATTGTAGAGATCTCTAATGATGTTGACAATTTTAGATGGTATTCCATATACTTAAAATTCTCCATAATGAATCTCTGTGTATGCTATCAAATGCCTTTTTAAGGTCTATGAAGTTCAGTATTAACGGTTTCTGCTTTTCAATATGTTCTTCAAGTATTATTCTTAGAGTAAAGATCTGGTATACCCGACCCAGCGCGGGACAGGTGGCGGATGGTGAAAGCCCTCCAGATATGAAGCATCCCTGTGAATAAAGATTTACCCAAATAAGCAGGCTCGGACCAACTGGCGGTAGACTCAGAGAGCGAGGTGGGGTAGTAGGTGGCTCTACTACTTCTACAAAGTGCCTCAGGTGCTCAGTGAAGAGAATACCAGGCGGGTAAAAGACGCCTTAAAACCTCTAGCTCCCGCTGCCTTGCGGGTAGGACAGGGAGTCCAAAGGCTAGCTTAGAGTCTATACACAAACCGACAGAAAGCAACGGGAAACCACTGTTGTAGCTCCCAAGAACAATTATGCATATTCAGAGTAATAGATTTGTCATGAACGACGTTAATGGATGTTCCTCTGGAACAGCCTCGTTCGATAGGGCAGCTCACGAACCACAGGTGAGGCCAGTTCGTCATCAAGCTACTGGTGGTAAACCTAACAAGTTCAAAATAGCAACATGGAATGTTAGAACTTTATTCCAGGCTGGAAAATTAGAAAATGTAAAGAGGGAAATGGAAAGGATGAAGATCAACATATTAGGAATGAGTGAAGTTAGATGGACAGGTGCAGGGAAGATAAAATCTGATAAATATACAATAATATATTCAGGAAGTGAGAAACATGAACGAGGAGTAGGAATAATATTTGACAAACAAAGAGCAAGAACAATTGTAGGATATTTAGACATCTGAGTCCTGCTAGCCCAACTGAAAAGACGACCAATAAACATAAATATTATACAAATGTACGCTCCAACATTTGAAAGTTCTGAAGAAGATGTACAGCTATTTTATAATGACATAGAGACAGCACTAAAAGATACTAAGTCACATGAAGTTATTATAGTCATGGGAGATTTTAATGCCAAGGTTGATAAAGGAAGAACTTCAAACATCGTTGGTGACTATGGACTAGGGGAGAGGAATGACAGAAGTGGTAAATTAATTGAATGAGCAAGAATACACAGCATGGTTGTAGGAAACACCTTGTTTAAACAACATCCTCGAACACTGGCAACGTGATGCAGCCTAAACAAAAAAAGACTTTTAACCAGACAGACTACGTATATAATCAACAAACGATTCCGGAATGCATTACTGACAATAAAAACCATGCCAGGAGCCGATTGCAATAGTGACCATGACCCACTCTGTGGAAAAATTAGAATAAAGCTAAAGAAATCATGCAGAAAAGTGAGAAACATCAAACTGAATACAGAACTCCTTAAAAATGACCAAGAACTGCGAGAACAATACAAAGTTATTATAACAAATAAATACAATGCAATAGCAAAGATAAATAGTATAGATGAACAATGGGCAATGTTAAGAGATTCTATCCACCAAACTGTTAAGGAGATAATATCACCGAAAAAAAGAAGCCCCTAAAAATAAATGGATGACAGACGACATCTTAGGATTGATGGAGAAGACGAGGAGGAGTAAAAATAGCCAAGAAAAATATAGCAAGATAAGTAAATAAATAAGACACAAATGCAGAGAAGCAAAGGAAGTATGGTTAAATGAACAGTGCAGACAAATAGAGGACTCTCAAAATATAGCAAAAACATGCACAAACGAATTAGTGAACTCACAGGCAGAAAAACAAAATATACCACAGGATGCCTGAAATCAAAAGAAGGTAAAAAGTTAATGGGTAAAGAAGACATTGTGGACAGGTGGACAGAGTATATCGGTGAGCTATATGGAGGAGAATGACCAGAATTAACACCAGATACTGAAAAATGTGAATTACCACTAATATTTGAAGATGAAATCATAGATGCCATCAAACACATGAAGAAAGGAAAAGCGAATGGGCCTGATAATATAACAATAGAAGAAATAGAGGCGCTGGAGGAGACAGGAATAAAAATAATAACCAAGTTACTGAATGACATTTACAACAGTTGTTATATGCCCAGTGACTTCCTTAAATCCACGTTTATAGCACTACCAAAGAAATCAGGTGCAAAGGAATATGATGACCACCGGACTATCAGCCTCTCATGTCACATAAGAAGCTACTTCTGAGAATCATTATGAGGAGAACAAGGAATAAGATAAAAATGGAAATAGCAGATGAACAGTTTGGATTTGTTGAAGGAAAGGGAACACATAATGTCATTTATGCTTTACGAACACTAACAGAAAGAGCTTTAGAAGTACAGAAAGATCTCTACTTATGCTTCATTGATTACACCAAGGCATTCGACAAGGTGAAACATAATGAAATTATTAAAATGCTTGAAGACATCAATATAGACGGCGAAGGCTTGAGGATTGTAAAACATCTATACTGGCAGCAGCTAAAATATAACTGGAAAATATCAACCTATAAAACAAGGGGTGCGACAACGATGTGTACTATCTCCAGACCTTTTTTTCTCTGTACAGCGAAAATATTCTAAGAACGATCATCACAGAACCAGGCATAAATTTGGAGGATACAATATTAACAACCTTCTGTATGCTGACGATACAGTACTGATAGCAGAGAACCAACAAGACCTGCAAAATCTCTTGGATAAAGTCGCCAAATAAAGTGAACAGAAAGGCCTTACTTTGAACATCAAAAAGACAGAGACTATGGTTATATCTAAGAAACAGAATCCGCAAACATGCAGTATCTTCTTCTTCTTCGTTCGCTTCTACCACCAAGACCGTCCTGTGATCCTAGTGAATTTACAACTGTGGTCCTCGATAGGTCCCGTGGTCCCCAAGAGGACCACACAAGATCCCCGAGAGGACCACAAGAGGTTCAGAGTATCACAGGGCTTGAGCCTGTATTCTTGGTGGGTCGCAGAAGCGGGATTGCGTGACACTGTGATTTTCGTTGCACCAGTTTACTCTAGAGTTGGACTTTCTCACCGAAAAACCTCGGCGTGTTTTGGATATCAGTAATCCCCGCTGCATGAGAGGTGATTGCCCATCCAGTCCAGCGTTGGACTTTCTCACCGGGAAATCTTCAGCGTGATTAGGATACGTATATATTCCCGTCGGGTGATAGGTTGTTGCCTATCTAGACTACACTGGTCCAGTGTCTCCGACTTCAGCATTTTGTGGTCGTGGCCGCTACCCTTCCTACTTGTGACCAGGAAGGAGCTTTTGTCCAGGAGGACTAATCCTCGCCACTAGTAAGTTTCACCCCTAGGATAAGCCGGTTTAGACTATTATCCCAGTATGGACATATTTAGGACTTGGCCGACCTCTAGAGCGGAGGTACCGTGACATGAGTAGTCATCAAGTTTCACCCCTGGTATAAGCCGGTTTAGGCATATTTCACCAGTATTGGTGTATATTGGACGTGGCCGCTCTAGAGCAGAGGTGCCGTGGTATGAGTAGCTCTCGCCGTGAGGCTACTGGACATACCGATTAAGTTTCATTTCATCCTTTCCATCACCTTTTTCACAGCGGCGCCGCACGGCAACACTAATCGCATTTTTCGCATTTCCTTCAATGGCGGGAACAGTTTCACTCCACGCGCGGCAGCCGAAGAATCTCGCCAGCATTGGCTGCAGGATCAATCAGATAGCTTTCTTCACCGAACCTTAGTCGGATATCTGCCGACAGACCGACGCGGCCCAAGGGAGACAGCGCTCTGCTCAGAGTGGATCCCTTTCGACCCCGGCGGCGTTTCATTTCCATTAACCGCTGGCGGCGGCGGGGGCCGGCTCTCTCTGCTCTAACGAAAGAGAAGAAAGCGCGACATCCACAACCGACGCACATTACATACTGCAGACCCGATACTCTTTGTGAGAGATGGGCCAATTTCGAGACCATCAATCGACAACACCGTATTACACCACCGACGCGTTAACACAAACCTGGCTGGCTAGCCTTTTATAGGTTTCGCTCGACGGACAAACCACTCGTTTCTGCATCGAAACACCTTAACTCTCGGCGTCCGGGAAGGGAGCGAAAAACCTTTCTTCCCACGCACGGAACTCGAGAGCATTTTTTCGCCAAAAGAACGATCGGCCTGTGCAACAGCAGGTCTGCGCGGCTGGAAACAATGAAATGATGTTCATTAAATTTGGTTTGGACTTTTATTCTTTGCGACTGAAGCCTCCGGTTCAGTAAGATGTATGGCCTCCTCTGGGGTGTATCAGAGTACGACATCTCCTTGACATGGATCCGGTTACTGGCGCAGTGAATTTTCAAATGAATTATTCGAGGAGCGTCAATCTTTTATAGGCATTCAATAACATGGTCAGTGTGTTTTGTATTCACGGGATTCTCGTGAACCTGTCATGAGTTATTGTCAAAAAATCCTGTTTTGACTAGTGTCGCTTTTCTGTGCTCATAAATACAATACTGAGTACAATTCAGGTCAGCACGTGAAGTTGATGTTCAAGTGAACGTTTTAGGCAATTTGCCCTTGTCTGATCAGCAAAGTTCAGTTTAAATCGCAACATCGTATTTGTTGCGTTTTTTTAATAGTACACACACATACACATGCACGCAAACTCACACAGATATATATATATATATATATATATATATATATATATATATTATATATATATCTTTAGAGAGAGAGAGAGAGAGAAGTAGCAAGTGGGAGTGGGATATATTTTATTTTTAAGTTATCAAGCCAAGCTAATGTAACTCTACAGTAAAATGTAAAATCAGTGTTGTTAACGCTTTAAACAGACTATACATATTTTTAAAGAAACTACCTAGATTGGCTGCGGGCCACAGTAAATCTTTCAGCGGGCAGCTTATAATCCGCGGGCTAAGAGTTGTCCATATGTGTCTTAAAATGATCAAGACTGTGTCTTAAATTATCAAGATGATCGTGTATTAAATAATCAAAATCGAATCTCAAATGATTAAGATAATGTTCTAATTGATCAAAATTGTGTTTACGGGTCTAGATGGTGTCTTTTATCGTCACGATTGAGCATTTACTGGCCATGACTGTGCCTTTTACTGGTCAGGATTATGTCTTTACTGGTCAAGGTCTTAACGAAAAGCTATACTCCAAGAAACAAGTCGTTGAGTAATCCAGCCAAGTCTATGGGTGTGTGTATATGTGTGTGCCAAGAGGTAGATGACTTTACTGATTTAGAATCGCTGATCTGGGAAGTAAGAACACCATAGGTAGCCCTCAAACAATCAGTCTTTCAGCCTGCGTCGTTGCAAGACGTTCGCCACAAGCGAAAAACTTGTTAAAAACAAATAAAATTCAGGTAGAATAGGGTCTTGATCAGCCAACTCTGATCGACTATAGATCGCTAACCATAATCTTACTGAGTTTGAGTACTTCGTCCCACACCCCCCCCCCAACCCCGTCCTAATATATTCTTTTATAGAATCCTTCCCCGTTACCTTCCCCATTCAATACTTAATGAAATATAAGTCACAGATTTTTAAATATTCAGCTTAGCACAGCTTCGATGGAAAATAAGGTCCGACAACAGTGAAGTATTATAATGCTGAGCCAGGGCTTCTCAATCAGTAGAGAATTTTAGGGTTTCGGGCGGAAAGGAGGTTGAGTGGTAGGAAAATTGAGACCACAGATTGACAGACACAGACTGTTTCAGTATTCATACATCTCACATCTTTCCCTTGCCGTTAAACGACACATAGGGCCCGCATGGTAGTTCACCAAGATGGCCTGTCTTCGGCGAGTTTTTCAATCTCATCAAGGGATGTTATGCCCACTGAATTGGCTTCTCTTACACGTGGTCGACCTCTTTTTCTTCGGCCTGTTGTGTTCCATTTGATAGCTTGTTTGAGGATTCTCTGATTGTTTCTTCTCATCACATGACCGACATATGTCCATCTTCTTTTTCTGATCAACCATGAGACAGGTTGTTGATTGCTCATTTGTCTGATCTCTGCTTTGTTCTTGAAGTTATTCCACTTTATACAGAGTATTTTCCTTAGGCATTTCTTTTCGAAAAAGTCTAATTTCTTTTCTATTTCTTTAGTTGTTTTCCAGCTTTCACGTGCATATATGGAGGTGGATATACATTTGAATTTAATAATCTTAAATTTGTTTTTGTGCTCATAACTTTTGAATGCCATATGTTCTCAAGATTCTTGAAGGTCAATGCTGCTTTGGCAATTCGAATTCTAACTTCTTTTCTGGTGTCACCATTGTGGTCTATATAGCTGCCGAAATATGCAAAATGGTTTACTTCTTCAACAGCTGTTCCTTCTATGTATATTTGTCCTTCGTCGTTATTGATAACCTTCATTATTTTTGTTTTATCCTTGTTAATTTCAAGTCCTATTTTACTAGCCATTGAAGACAGGGTATCTGTTTTTACTTGAATTGATTTCATATTGTCGCTGATAAGAGTTATGTCATCTGCAAAATCAACATCTTCCAGTTGGGTCTCACGTACCCAATCAATGCCCGTTTTACCTTTGCAACATGTTTTCATTATGAAGTCTATGGCAATTACAAAAAAGCAAGGGAGATAATATACATCCTTGTTTCACGCCTGTTTCAGTCTGGAACCATTCGCTCATTCCTTCGTATTGTTGTTTCAGTATTCTCTCTCTCTCTCTCTCTCTCTCTCTCTCTCTCTCTCTGAACCTTAAGTGCCCAGGGCACATGGGGCATCCGCAAGGGTTTTCCACTAATGCCTGTCCTTCGCCTTTTTTTCTGCTCTTGCCCAGGTGAGCCCTCTATTGCTCAACATCCTTTCTGTTGTTCTTCTCCATGTCTCTTTTGGTTTACCCTTACTTCTGCTCCCCTGTGGTGTCCATCTTATTGCTATTTTTGGTAGTGAGTTGTCAGTCATTCGGAGCACATGTCCCAACCATCGCCAGCGTCTTTCCTCAATAATTGTTGTCAGTGGTTTCATCTGCATTTCTGCTAATAAGATGTTATTTCTTATGGTGTTTGGCCAAAATATTTTTCTAATTCTTCGTAAACATTTAGTCTGGAAAGAATTCAACTTGTTTTCTATGGTTTTGGTGATTTTCCAGCATTCACTTCCATAGAATAGTACACTTAGAACATTACTCTTAAATATCCTGATTTTCATATTTATGCTTAGTTTTTTTTACTTCCATATAGTCTGCAGCATTGCAAAAGCCTGGTTTGCTCTAGTAAGTCTGCTGTTGATGTCCTCTGTGCTGTCTCCATTTTCTACTACTCTGCTGCCAAGGTATACAAATTCGTTGACCTCCTCCACTAACTTGTTATCTACTCTGAGTACATTTCTGTTGTTCACATTTTGCTTCATTAACTTTGTCTTTCCTACGTTGATCTTTAGTCCTATGTTGTTTGCATTCTGAGTTAGCTTGTTTATTTTATCTTGCATATCTTTGTGACTGCTTGATAATAGACAAATGTCGTCCGCAAAGTCAAGGTCCTCCAGCACTGTGTCAAGGGTCCATTGTAATCCTCTGCGTTTGTCTGATGTTGCCTCCTTCATTAACCAGTCCACTGCCAAGATGAATAATGTTGGTGATAGTACACATCCCTGTTTCACTCCTGTTTGTACCCTAAAGCTGCTGTAGGTATGTTCTCCACAAATAACTTTGCACTGAAAACCCTCGTATAGGGCTTTGATTACATTAACTATTTTATGGGGGAGGCCATGCCATCTTAGGATTTTCCACAGTGCATCTCTGTTAACACTGCTAAAGGCTTTCTCAAAATCTATGAATAATGCATATGTTGTACTATGCCACTCATTTGCCTGTTCTAATATTTGTCTAAGTACAAATATGTGGTCTATGCATGATCTTCCTTTCCTAAATCCTGCCTGCTCTTTCCGAAGTTTTTCCTCAAGTGTTGGTACAATTCTGTTGATGATTATTCTGCAAAATACTTTACTGGTGAGTGGCAGTAGGGTAATGCCTCTCCAGTTCCCGCAATCTCTGAGGTCACCCTTCTTTGGTAGTTTTACTATAAGACCAGTTTTCCACTCCTCTGGGGCTTTTTATAAATCCCAAATTTGTTGTAATATCCGGCAAAGTTGTTTTGGTGTTTCTGTTTCTTCTGCTTTCAACATCTCAGCAGTCACTTCATCTTCACCTGGTGCCCTGTCTGATTTTAGCTTCTTTATCGCCTCCTTTACTTCATTTACTGGTCCTGTATTGATGTTTAGTTCCGTTTTTGCTTCAGGTATGTCTATTGTTTGTGCTGCTTGTGTTCTGTTTAGTAGGGTGTTAAAGTGTTCCCTCCATCATTCAATTTTTTTCTCTTTCTCCACTGACCAGTTGTCCATTTTGTGTTCTTACTGCACTTTCACATCTTGTGTTGAAGTTACCTGTCATCTGCTTTGTGATTTTATATATGGTTTTCATATCATTTGTATATGCTGCTTTCTCTGCTGTTTCTGCTAAGTTGTCTTAATATTGACGTTTATCTTGACGGCATGATTCCTTCACTTCTTTGTCTTTTTGTGCATAATTACTTAAAACTCGTTCTTTAAGCCGTTGTGATTTGGTGTTCAGTAATTTTCCCTTGATTTCTTTTCTTTGCTCTATCTTTTCCCATGTGGTCTCGCTTATCCATTCCTCTTTTCTCCTTTTCCGATATCCCAGCACCTCTTTTGCTGTTTCCTGTAATGTTTTATTGAACTCTAATATGGACATTTCTGCTTCGTCTTGTAAGACACTGAAGCGGTTCTTAAGTATTATTGAGAATTCATTTCTTGTTTGCTGGTCTATCAGTTTTCTTGTATCAAAATGTATCTTTCTGTGTTCTCCGATTTTGGCTTTCCTTAATTTTAGTTTTATTTTTGCTACCAGAAGGTTGTGATCACTTTCAACATCTGCTCCTTTCCTTGCTCGCACATCTTGTAGTGACCGTTTCCACTTGTTGTTTATTAGTATGTGATCAATTTGGCTTTCTGTGGTTTTATCTGGTGACCTCCAAGTCACCTTATGGATGTTTTTGTGTTGGAAAATTGTCCCTCCGATGGTCATCATCTTTTCTTCACAGAAACTGCATAGTCTTTCTCCAATTTCATTTATTTCTCCGATTCCTTCTCTTCCCATGATTCTTCTTCTATCTTCATTTCCCTCACCTACTTTTGCATTGAAGTCGCCCAAGATGAGTAGCATATCATGCTTGGGTATTGTTTCTACTGTTGCTTGGAGGCTGTTGTAAAAATCTTCTTTTAATTCCTCTTCAGCTGCTTCTGTTGGTGCATGACAAACTATAATAGACAGCTTCGTGAATCTTGAGTTGAACCGTGCATATAATAATCTCTCATTTATTGGGGTCCATTTCAGCAATGCTCTTGATGCTTCTTTTGTTATAATCAATGCTACTCCTCCTTCATGAAGATCTTCTTTACCTGACCATATTATTGTATCTTCTGTGTGCTGTGTTGTTAATTTCCTTCTACCTTGTCCTGTCCATCTTGCTTCTTGTATTCCTAGTATGTCTAGTTTATATATGTGCATTTCCTTGATGGTTTGTGCTAGTTTTCCAGTCTGGTTTAGTGTTCTTACATTCCAGCTGCCTATTTGCATCTTATGTTTAGGTTCCAGGAGGTCTGCAGTCGGGCTGGGGACTTCCAGTGGCTGGCTTTCATCCACAACCTTCATGGGCTCAGTTTCCTGATACGCATTTCTCCTTCCACCTGCATTTGCTTTTTCCCTTGCTTCCGTTTCTGTAGCAGTCTGGTAGTTTTTTTACCAGATAGGGTTGCTGGCCCTATGCTGAACCCTCCTTAGTCGCCTTTTACGATCATGCATGGTAGGGTACAGTGGTCCTATTCTTTGCAGATCCCGGGTACCACACGGGGGGTTTCAGTATTACATGCATGTTATTCAGAATGCATCTTTTGAGTCAATCTTGGAAAGCGGGGCCGGGGGGGGGGGGGGGATGACACTGTGATGTTACTGATATTGTGAAAAGTGTGCTTGAGGCAAAGAAGATTTGAGAACCACTGTACTAAACATTACGGAGTAGTGATGTGTGCAGTATTAGGGCAGAAGGTCCCGGAGTTTGCATTGAAGTAAGTCTGTCAGGCTAAACCGAGACAACAAAAAAGAAAATAAAAACACAGCAAAACAAGTGTGCCCAATCTGGCCACAACTGAGATCTCTCGACATTTCCATTCAGCAGAAAGGAAGTACCACTGTCTTATGCTCCTTCTCACACCCCCACCCTCTACTCCCTTTCTCCTCAATCGCTAGCTAGAACTTATTACCTGGAAGGATTTAGCGATCTTCTTCAGTGCAGAAATCAAACTCCGCAGTTGGCAAAGCTCTGTGTGTTGGTTTTTGTCGCTGGAGAGACACGAGGAACTGATCTGATGAACATGTCGAAGCCAGGCTACGTGCTCAAGCATAAGTACTTTCGGTAAATGCTTCAAATACGTTCTTGGGGGCCCCGGGTTCGAGATGTTGTTCCTGTGCGGGTCTTCCCCGTGCAGCATTTTCACCGACGACTCTTTCGTGTATTGCTACCATCATCATGTGCCATGTTCTCAGGGGAAGATATTCTGCACAGTTTTACAGAGTGACTTCGTTGCTGTAGATCGTATGCAAAAGATTCCTCCATACTATTATGTCCTTGCAGGCTATCTGTACAGTAAGATTCCAACTGATTGATGATTCTGTTTTTAAAGATTATCTGCAAAATAACCTAAGTCTCTGCAAAATCCCTTTAAAACGTTTTATAAAAACGATATACCCCCCCCCCCAGAATAACACAGTAAGAATAATTGTCAACATTTTTCAGCATGGCACTTAATGAATGAATGAATGAATGAAGAAATGAATGAATGAATGTTTGTATGCCGAATTGAAAACTGAATGGTCTTGGACAGATGTAGCTCACCAACCATTGGTGATTCTCACTGACATAAAAGTCACAAGAATACAACTACAAACTATTCCATAACGAAGCAAAACTCTTTTTGTTTTTAACTGAAAAGCACCCCCATATCTCCGTCACACCATGACGAAATGGGTAAAACAACATCTAAATGCAAAGATAGGCGGCAAATGCAACTCTCAAGAAACGACCACGTTATAATCTTCACACTTAAGAACGGGACACCGCCGGCTGAGATCTCATCTATGCCACAAATTTTAAAATTGTCTCAACACATCTACGAGCTTGCGGTAAAGAGACACAAGCAACCGCAGCTTGTCCTGCACAGGATGCCGCCTACACAACCTGGCTCGGCCATACCTCACCTCCCCGACAAAAAATCCTGTACATTGATGGTCAAAAGACCGGAGGTGAGCTCTCACTTCTGTGAGGGTGGTAACCACTGATGTTTGAGCGACGAAATATTCGACAAATATTTTATCTTCAGAAGGTTAAACAAAAAAAAAAAAACTCCTTATCTGTTATCATTTTCCAGACGCACCTTTAGCAATAATAATGTAACAGATAAAGAAACAGGAATACGAGCCCTCATACATTTTCGGCGCTGACAATAGCTTCTTGATATCATAGCGTCTGCAAAGTTAGCCTTCGGCGGAACTGAGACTAACTTGAGATCTATGCTCTTGTTCTACACTTTGAAGATCAGCGCCCGTGATATCGGAGGAAGTTGTTGAGAACGGGTGAGCGGGAATCGATAAAGAGAACTTTTAAAAATCGGTGACCACGTGGCTTTTTTTTTTTTAACTTGTTGCAATCTTCCAGTCTGGCGGAAGTTCTTGTTTGCCTCTATCTGATATTTATACCTTCCGAATTCGTTACTTCACGTATTTTATTTTCGCATTTTTGTGGCGGAAAGAATTATGTTTCACGGGAGTCTGAAATCTGTTCCTCTGTCTATATTTGTTTTATAGGACAAATTGGATGTCTACATAAAGAGTGATGATTGTGAATCATTTCGAAAAACATGATTGACATGTTTAAGGTCACCTTCAGTTTAATACAGGGTCTATTTTGTTGTTTTTGTAATTTAGCTGATATAAATGCTTTGAACTCTCTCTCTCTCTCTCTCTTTCTGGCTCTCTCTCTCTCTCTCTCTCTCTCTCTCTCGGTCCCTGTCGACAAACGTAGGATATCATGCCCTTCTACAACCCTCGAAGCTTATTCATCTCAACAGACATATCACACAGCTTTCCCCCTGCGCGTATATCAAACCATGAAACATCTTTTCTCTCTCTCTCTCTCTCTCTCTCTCTCTCTCTCTCTCTCTCTCTCTACCTCTGTCTCCTCTACCTTCGATCTTCCTTGCTGCCATTAGGTCCTTTAGTCCTCCTTTCCCCCAGACACGCCCCCACAAATCTGGATTGTTGTTTTCTGATCCTTGTTTTAATTTTCCTTGTTTCTTGTGCCTCTTTCGGAACTTTCTCGTTCGACTTTCTCGCTGTCCGTGGCACCATCAACATCCTTCATAAGAATCATATTTTAGCTGATTCCAGCCTTCTTTGTATTTCTTTGTCTTTGTATTTCTTTATTTTTGTATTTCTTTATTTTTTATTTCTTTATCTTTGTATTTCTTTGTCTTGAATTTCTTTACCTTTGTATTTCTTTATCTTTGTATGCCTTTATCTTTGTATTTCTTTATCTTTGTATTTCTTTATCTTTGTATTTCTTTCTTTTTTATTTCTTTATCTTTGTATTTCTTTGTCTTTGAATTTCTTTACCTTTGTATTTCTTTATCTTTGTATTTCTTTATCTTTTGTACATCATTGTATCCTTGCTTTGAACTAGCAAACTTTAAAATACTGACTGATGATTGATTGACTAATTGCTTGATCGATTGATTGGTTAACTGACTGGTCTGCTGCCGGTTCTATGAACAGAGCAGCTAAAATACGGTAAGATCTTTAAGTACAGAGGTGGAGATGGGTAAGAAGTGAACTGTGGTAGCCTAGATTTTACTCTATAGGAAACGCTTGTTACAGAACGATTCTTCTTCCTTTTCTTCTGTTTCTTCTTCTTCTTTGAAGTAGACAGAGGTGAAAGAGAGAGGAAAGAGAGAGAAAAAAGACAGAGGAGAAAGAAACCAAGGGGATAGAGAAGAAAGAGACAAGAGAAAGAGGAAAAGGAGAAAAAGGAGAAAAGAAGAGAAAGTAGAAAGAAAGAGAGGAGAAAGAGATAGAAGAGAGGGAGTGAAAGAGGAAGAGAGAGACAGGAGAAAGAGAGAGGAGAGAGGAGAATAAAGGGAGAGAGAGAGAGATGGGGAAGGGGAGTAACATTTTTAAAAAAACTATTTCTCTGTTAATTGATACCAACATTAGCCCGCGCGTCAGTGAGTTTTATTTCCCCTTGCGTCAGTGGTTTATTTTTATTTTCAGCAACGAGTTCTATCGTGGGTGGCTTCTAAATTGGACGGTATTGACCACGATATTCTCTCGATAGAACTTCACGCTTCCACTCAAAGGAGCCAGCTTGGTTTTGGCCACTGCAGGCACGCAAATTAAACTATGCTTTGGCAGGAGATTTCGCGTCTATCGCCGTTTCAAACACTACCTTCTGTTTGTACTTCTAATCGGATCAATAGTTTCTTTTATTCGGTTTTGTAATCAAATCATGTAAACATCATTGTGATCCTCATGTGATTGTTCACTAAACCAGGGCGCCGTCTGCTGCACGGAATTAAATGGAGCGTGAGGTTCATCTAATGCGCCCATTATAACGCCCGGGACATTTTTTTTTTAAGCGGGAAGGGGAAAAATAAAAACATATTTACACTTCATAATGACAAACTGGCAAGCACACTGCGATGGTTCGTTAGTGGCTGTTGGCCAGATTTAAATAAAAAGCATATTCTCTCCAGATTTAAGAGATAGAAAAAAAAATATTTTACTAACTACTTGTGCCCTCTTGGCTGATTGCTTTCTGAGCGCGATTATTTATTAATTGCCCTATCTTTTTTTGAGAATCTTGCCCGCTGACACGCAGTATTTCGACCACGTGCATGCGAATGTGAAGGAGGAATCAATTATGTAAAACCGTAGGTTTTTTTTTCTTTTCTTCAGGTATTGATGAGTTTGTCAGCGCTGGTTAATAATCGAGAATTTCACGCTTTCCGATTAATATTTTTAAAGGGTGGAGTCGTGTTTTTAAATTCAATTCATCTATAGTTTCATGTTAAATGTTTCATTTCGTTTATCGCTAGCGACATTCACTTGGGTTAAATTAAAAAGATGTAACTTTGTCTTATGGTAATTTATCGTCGACTGTAACTTTGTAACATGCTCTTTATAAAGGATAAGAGAAACGACGACAGCGGTTAAAATGATTCTATAATAAAGTAGATAGAGTTGTGTGGTTCAGTTTTACAAAAAGATAGAATGAATGAGGAAAGTGGGCTTGTCTTGTCTTGTCTTGTCTTGTGCTGTCTCCCTGTAACTGTGAGCTGGTGTTCTTTTCAGCCGAATCTGTGCAGGTGTTGAGACAGCATCGTGTCGGCGTGCGAGAGGGTTGTGGCCGTTGTTTTTTCAGTTCTGAATTACAGCTAAGGGGGATGTGGGGTGTGGGGGTGGTTGCAATGCTTCTTTAGCAGACTCCACCACCACGGAGACTATGGCGATCTCTGCCCCGTTAGCCAGGCTAAGCCTGTTACTGGTGGTACCAACGGAGAGGTGTGACAGGGTCTTGGTCAGCTATGGTTCGCTAACCTGACGCTGGTGTATCGTCTATGGGTCATTATTTCGGATAGGGCCTCTCACCCCCACCCCCTCCCCGAGGATACGAAAAAAAAAGCAAAGTTTATATCTATATAAAATATCGGCCTTCGTGAAAACAAAACTCCAGTGCAGAACAGTTTCTCACCTTTAAAAAAAAAAGTCTGCTTGTGTCCACCCCTTCCTTCCATTCCTGTCCTGTACCTACATGATGTGTTATCGAAAAGTTCCCCGACTGTACCTGCTGTGACTGTACCATTCGACAAACACCGGACACACTGAAGGTCATTACCCACAAGCCTGCTAAGTGTCTGTAACTTGGCATCATACCGTCTACACGTGTTCAATTTGTGAACGAGGTTTTGGGAGCTTGTGTTAGGAGCGCTCTAGGATCGTCATGGTTGCTAATAAATTGGAGCAGCATGTCTGCATCAGATTTTGCTGAAGTTCGTCAAACCTGCTACCGAGACTCTTAAACTATTTCCCCAAGCTCTTGACGAACACAAATCTTTTGAGAGGCACGCGTGTTTCATGGCCGGTCTGATCAAGATGATGAGCCTTCAGGGCGACCAGTCACAGCAAAACACCAGCAGATGTAGACAATTTTCATTAACTCATCTATGAGGACCATCGCCTAACAATCAATAAGCTCTCTCACATGGTCAGAATGAGTCATGGAATCTGCCTGGAGAGCCTCATGGAAAACTTGAATATGTATTGCGTTACTTCGAAGTTTCTCTCCCATATTTTTACGACCTATCAGACGCAGCGAAACCTTGGTATGTGCACGAATTTCGTGAGATGGCTAACGACTTTCCACACCCTCCGCACTCGCCTAACCTAACTTTTTATGACTTTGCTTTGTTCCCTAAAATTAAACTGAAGCTGAATGGACCCCGCTTGACACTGAAGATAAATTCCAAACTGAATCTTTGGCGGTGTTTGGCGGAAAAGGACTTCCGGTGTGCTTTTGAGGGATTGCGCTAGGTATTAAGGGCTATTTCGAAGGCGAAAGCGACCAAACGTAAATAAAATAAAACTTACTTTCTTTTAGGGCCAGTCCTTGAACTTTCCGATACTACCTCGAATTTAAAGAAAGGAACGGAATGGATAAAATTAGCCTTGAAAAATGACAAACAGTTTAAACATGCCAGATTAAGTAAAAAAATACAATGTTGTATGATTAGGTGTACGAAAGCTGCGTTGTTTCCTACTTGGAAAAATTTGTATCTGAAGGCATGAGATAAAGAATGAAAGAACGAATTTTATTTTCAAAGGCTGAAGAAACAGATACGCTGGCCAGTATAACATTCTGTCTTTCATCGGTCATCTCTCACTCTATAGCGAATGCTCAAATTAGAACAAAGACTAATACGTACACAGACAGCATTAGAGAAAAATATTCTAAGTGCCGGGTGGCGTAGGCGATCATTTCTCTCCACAATTCCCTGTCTTTAGACTTGATTATGAGATCTGCCGGTGACTTTCTTCCTAGCCACACTGACAGCCCATCCAGTAACTTCTCTCTGTGTCTTCCTCTGTCTCTTCTTCCTTCAATTTTCCCAGTTGCCACAAAGTGTTACAATTTTCCTCTTCTCAGAAAAAAATCCTATAAATCTCGTTTGTCTGCCTCTGATCTTTGCTATAATTTGCCTTTTAACTCCAGCCTCTCTTAAGACTTCTTCATTGGTTTTCTTGGCTGTCCTTGGTACCTTCAACATCCTTCTTATGAACCACATTTCTGTGACCTCCATTTCTCGCTGTACTCTCTTATTCATGGACCATGCTTCACACCCATAAAAAAGAATAATTGGCTCGATGTAACATTTAAGTACTCGGAATCTTGTTACCATTGATATGGATCTGTTGTACAAGATGTGTCTCCATTTCTGGAAAGCTGACTTGGCCAGAGCATGTCTGCTTTTTATTTCATTGTGACATTTCCCATAATTTTTATGGGAAATAATAGGAGAAAAAAGTATATAGTAAAATTTTGACTTTCATCCTGTGGCCTACACAGTCAATAAAACAATGAAAATACGAAATACATGCCATGTAGTTATATACACATTCCCACACATGCGACTCTGTATACGTTAACAGAATTTTTGCATGAACTTTGTAAACATAACTCTAATCGTTAGAAACATCTACAGCTGAAACATCTACAAATCTTAAAAGAGGCATACAACCGAACTCAAACAAATATTGAAAAAGTTTAGAGGCGAAAGATTGAATATCACTTATTAGTCTTAGATGAAATGGAAGGGTATTCCAAACGTGAGCGGCGGGGTATGCAAAGCTTTTCTTGTAACGGCCAAGTTTATGTTTTGAAAGATAACAGTTGTTTAGATTAAGAAATATATCAAGAGAAATGATTAGGAACGGAATTCCGGACTGCAGTGGGACGAGTAGAGTGGGTCAGACACAGAGGTAAATGCTAAGCCACAAACCACCCCATAAGAATAAAAAGAAACAGTGCTCGGAGTACTGAGTTATAAGTGCGTGCTCATTCCCGTGAGCACCTGCGTCACTGTATAAGTTACTGTGTAAAACTTCTTTCACTTGTGTCACTATATAAGTTAATGTGTACAACTTCTTTTACTTGCTTCACTGTATAAGTTACTGTGTAAAATTTCTTTCACTAGCATCACTATATAAGTTATTATGTAAAACCTCTTCCAGTGGCGTCATTACATAAATTGGTGTGTAAAATCTCTTTCACTTGCGTCACTATACAACTTTAAAACCTCTTTCAGTGGTGTCACTATGTAAGTTTAAAACCTCTTTCAGTGACGTCACTATAAAAGTTATTGCGTAAAACCTCTTTCAGTGGCGTCACTATATAAGTTTAAAACCTCTTCAGTGGCGTCACAATATAAGTTAATGTGTAAAACCTCTTCAGTGGCGTCACTATATAAGTTATTGTGTAAAACCTCTTTCAGTGGTGTCACTATATAAATTATTGTGTAAAATCTCTTTCACTTGCGTCACTACATAAGTTATTGTGTAAAACCTCTTTCAGTGGCGTCACTATATAAGTTATTGTGCAAAACCTCTTTCAGTGGCATCACTATATAAGTTATTGTGTAAAACCTCTTTCAGTGGCGTCACTATATAAGTTATTGTGCAAAGCCTCTTTCAGTGGCGTCACTATATAAATTATTGTGTAAAACCTCTTTCAGTGGCGTCACTATATGAGTTACTGTGTAAAACCTCTTTCAGTGGCGTATGCGAAGCGTCCTGTTTCAGTTTCTTTCTTTTTTTTAAGCAGCTAAAAGAATAAAAAAAAATGTTGACTTAACTGAACTAATTATTTCTGTTTCAGAATCTTTGAAGTTCATCTGCCAACCAGACCAAACAACTGTTGACTCGGAGAGTGTAATATATTTCCCTCGCCAAATCTCCTGTTTACCAACGGGAGCACGAGACTTGAGTGACACTACATCCGGGGTATCTCATCTATTTACCTGAAACAGCAAAGGTTGAACGGAAGGTCTCTTACAAGATATCGTCTCCTAAGGGTATACGTTACATTGATGTCACATCGACTTTGTTTGTGCTGTGTTGTTGTTACTGAATATAGAGCATTATATAGTTGCTACAGGGTGTCCGTGAGAAAAGGCCTTGGAGTTTAAGCTACTGATAAACAGCGTATTTCAACGCAGCAACAGTGAGAAGTTTATAGAGTTGTCATGTTTAACGTGAAGTTCGTGCGAGTACTATATACTACGTAACCCCACCCCTGTCTGCGCACAGGTAAATATATCCCGACACCCCCCTCCCTCCCTTTCTCTTCATCCAGAGTTGCTATCATGTGTTGAGAAACTGAGCAAGGGATTTTTATATGATCGTACGCGATATCCGTTGGGTTATATATATATATATATATATATATATATATATATATATATATATATATTTGAGAACAAGATATTAAGAAGAATCTTTGGGTCCATAAAGGATACCAGCAGGGGAGAATGGAGAGCTAGAAAGAACACTGAACTGAAAAGCTTATTTAAATCCCAACGAATTATAAATCTCTTGAAACTGAACAGACTACGCTGGCTGTGGCATGTAGAAAGAATGGAAGAGAACAGACAAACGAAAATGATGTATGCACAAGAGATGAGGGAAACAAGATGAAGGAGTAGACCAAGACAGAGATGGAAAGACAATATAGAAGAGGACAGAAACTGGTGTCACCAACTGGAGAGAGAAGATTAGGAATAGAAAGGAATGGAGGCAAACTTTATTTGCAGCAATGGGCCTTAATGACTCGGAAAGCTGAGGAAGAAGTAGAATAAGAAGAAGAAGAAGAAGAAGAAGTTCTTTGGTGTCAAATAACGACATCACTGGGGCCAATAGATCGGTTCATCTAACCAAGCTCCACTCATCCATCTTTAAGTGAATACTCCGCTGCCTAGTGTAGAGCATACAATACTCCGCTGCCTAGTGTAGAGCATACAATACTCCGCTGCCTAGTGTAGAGCATACAATACTCCGCTGCCTAGTGTAGAACATACAATACTCCGCTGCCTAGTGTAGAACATACAATACTCCGCTGCCTAGTGTAGAACATACAATACTCCGCTGCCTAGTGTAGAACATACAATACTCCGCTGCCTAGTGTAGAACATACAATACTCCGCTGCCTAGTGTAGAACATACAATACTCCGCTGCCTAGTGTAGAACATACAATACTCCGCTGCCTAGTGTAGAACATACAATACTCCGCTGCCTAGTGTAGAGCATACAATACTCCGCTGCCTAGTGTAGAACATACAATACTCCGCTGCCTAGTGTAGAGCATACAATACTCCGCTGCCTAGTGTAGAGCATACAATACTCCGCTGCCTAGTGTAGAACATACAATACTCCGCTGCCTAGTGTAGAACATACAATACTCCGCTGCCTAGTGTAGAACATACAATACTCCGCTGCCTAGTGTAGAACATACAATACTCCGCTGCCTAGTGTAGAACATACAATACTCCGCTGCCTAGTGTATAACATACAATACTCCGCTGCCTAGTGTAGAGCATAGAAGGTCAGGAAAGTGGGTTGGATCTCCGGGTTGTTAGAAAATTAAGCCTTCTTCTGATGGCGGGTGCAGTCAGTCTTCTAAATATTCCAGACCACGCCGTTCTCTACACAGGAAAGATGCTATGATGATGATCTCCAAAATCATTTCAGAACCGGCCATTTATCTCGTGGATGTCCTGAACGTGTTCTGGCATTGGCAATAGTTTTACCAAGCTCCTATAGGCTGCTGCTGTCGGGCGACGGAAGGCTGCCTCAGTAGATATCTAGGAATCAGCTCCAGTTTGCTCAGGATACATCCATACATGCCCCGCTCTCCTATTCAGCAACCACCGACGAGTATGAACTGTTGGTTCTGGCAGCTTCGAATTCCACCGGTTCTTCCTTACTCCCTCCTCACACCTCTATCCTTTGTAGATATTTAATATCAGCACATGCATCTTCCCCTTCCCGGAGCAGTTTCTCGGCCACTGGCTTGAGCTTATCTGTCCTGCCCATGGGAATCACACATTCTGCAATAATATTACATGCAACATGATCAGCTGCCTCACTGTCTCTCACTCCCGCATGTCCTGGGCGATATATCCACGTCAACCCTGGCGACACTGGATTTCCCGCAAGAACTGAACCCATTCTTGACGCGGGAAATCCCTTTCCATCTTGTGGAGAAAGCTTTGAGAGTCCATCATGACCACCCGGTGTGTACCATCCTCCTGAAGCTACGCGAGACAGTCTTGTTCACTGCCTTACTCTCCATCCGCGTCTTCGGAGTAGTCTTATAGGAAACCCCTGTCCCGGCTATAGACATTCTTTTTGCCTCTTAGTATTGAGCCGTTTCGTGGAGAATTTTAAGAATATATGAAATAGATGATTGTCAACATCATTAGGGACCTCTACAATGGATACGTTTATGCAGTCAAGACAGAAGAAGGAATGAGCGAATGGTTCCAGATTGAAACAGGCATGAAACAGGGATGTATATTATCTCCATTGCTTTTTGGAATTGCCATAGACTTCATAATTTTTTAAAAAATGTTGCACAGGTAAAACGGGCATTGATTGGGTACATGAGACTCAGCTAGAAGATCATGATTTTGCAGATGGCATAACTCTTATCAGTCATCATCATCATCATCAGGTGCCGTGCCGACTGGCGTTGGCTATTATGCTTCTCCAGAGTACCCGATCCTTCATGCAGGCCATCAGTTCAGTTGGTGATCTCCTCTCACACCATCCCGTCAGACTGTCCAGTATCATTTCTCTTGGTCTTCCTCTTGATCTTCTTCCTTCTATTTTTCCTGTTGTTATAATATTTTCAATGCCCCCTCTTCTCATTGCATGTCCTATGAAAGTACATTGTCTCTCTCTTATCTTTCTGACAAGTTTTTTGTCTCTCCGGCTCTTCTCATACATTCTTCATTAGTTATTTTTGCTGTCCAGGGAATTCGCAACATTCTTCTAATAAACCACATTTCTGCTGCTTCCAGTGATTTTTGTGCAGACTTGCCTATTGTCCATGATTCACTTCCATATAACAAGATAGGTTCAATATAGCATTTTAGGACTCGTTTTCTAACATTCATTGATAAAGATGTGTTAGGTAATATGTTTCTCATTCTCTGAAATGCAGTCTTTGCTTGACCTATTCTGTTCCTAATTTCTGTTCTGCATTTCCCATCTGAAGTTATTACTGCTCCAGGGTATTTGAATTTCTGCACCTGCTTTAGAATGGTTCCGTTTAATTTAATACTGCATGCTGGTGGATTCTGTTTCTTAGATATAACCATAGTCTCTGTCTTTTTGATGTTCAAAGTAAGGCCTTTCTGTTCACTTTCTTTGGCGACTTTATCCAAGAGATTTTGCAGGTCTTGTTGGTTCTCAGCTATCAGTACTGTGTCGTCAGCATACCGAAGGTTGTTAATATTGTATCCTCCAATTTTTATGCCTGGTTCTGTGATGATTGTTCTTAGAATATTCTCACTGTACAGAGAAAAAAGGTCTGGAGATAGCACACATCCTTGTCGCACCCCTTGTTTTATAGGTTGGTATTTTCCAATTCTATTTTCAACTCGAACTGCTGCTTCTTGCTGCCAGTATAGATGTTTTACAATCCTCAAGTCTTTGCCGTCTATATTGATGTCTTCAAGCATTTTAATAATTTCACTATGTTTCACCTTGTCAAATGCCTTGGTGTAATCAATGAAGCATAAGTAGAGATCTTTCTGTACTTCTAAAGCTCTTTCTGTTAGTGTTCGTAAAGCATAAATGGCATTGTGTGTTCCCTTTCCTTCAACAAATCCAAACTGTTCATCTGCTATTTCCATTTTTATCTTTTTCCTTGTTCTTCTCATAATGATTCTAAGAAGTAGCTTCGTTATGTGACATGAGAGGCTGATAGTCCGGTGGTCGTTACATTCCTTTGCACCCGGTTTCTTTGGTAGTGCTATAAACGTGGATTTAATCAGGTCACTGGGAATATAACCACTGTTGTAAATATCATTCAGTAACTTGGTTATTATTTTTATTCCTGTCTCCTCTAATGCCTCTATTTCTTCTATTGTTATATTATCAGGCCCAGTCGCTTTTCCTTTCCTCATGTGTTTGATGGCATCTATGATTTCATCTTTAAGTATTGGCGGTCCATCACAGTTTTCAGTATCTGGTGTTAATTCTGGTCTTTCTCCTCCATATAGCTCACCGATATACTCTGTCCACCTGTCCACAATGTCTTATTTTCCCATTAACATTTTACCTTCTTTCGATTTCAGGCATCCTGTGGTATATTTTGTTTTCCTGCCTGTGAGTTCATTAATTCGTTTATGCATGTTTTTGCTGTCTTTATTATGAGCGTCCTCTATCTGTCTGCACTGTTCATTTAACCACACTTCTTTTGCTTCTCTGCATTTGCTTCTTATTTCTTTATTTATCTTGCTATATTTTTCCTCGTTATTTTTACTTCTCCTCCTCTTTTCCATCAGTCCTAAGATGTCGTCTGTCATCCATTTATTTTTAGGGGCTTCTTTTTTCGGTGGTATTATCTTCTTAACAGTTTGGTGGATAGAATCTCTTAACATTTCCCATTGTTCATCTATACTATTTATCTTTGCTATTGCATTGTATCTATTTGTTATAATAACTTTGTATTGTTCTCGCAGTTCGTGGTCATTTTTAAGGAGTTCTGTATTCAGTTTGATGTTTATCACTTTTCTGCCTGCTTTCTTTAGCTTTATTCTAATTTTTCCACAGAGTGGATCATGGTCACTATTGCAGTCAGCTCCTGGCATGGTTTTTGTTGTCAGTAATGCATTGCGGAATCGTTTGTTGATTAATATGTAGTCTATCTGGTTAAATCTCTTTTTGTCTGGGTTGTACCACGTTGCCAGTCTTCGAGGATATTGTTTAAACCAGGTGTTTCCTACAACCATGCTATGTATTCTTGCCCATTCAATTAATTTATAACCTCTGTCATTCCTCTCCCCCAGTCCATAGTCACCAACGATGTCCGAAGTTCTTCCTTTACCAACTTTGGCATTAAAATCTCCCATGACTATGGTAACTTCATGTGACTTTGTGTGTTTTAGTGCTGTCTCTATGTCATTATAAAATATCTGTATATCTTCCTCAGAACTTTCAGATGTTGGAGCATACACTTGTATATTTATGTTTATTGGTTGTCCTTTCAGTTGGGCTAGCAGGACTCTGTCCGAGATGTTCAAATATCCTACAATTGTCCTTGCCGTTTTTTCATCAAATATAATTCCTACTCCTCGTTCATGTTTCTCACTTCCTGAATATATTATTGTATATTTATCTGAGTTTATCTTTCCTACACCTGTCCATCTAACTTCACTCATTCCTTATCAGTGACAATGTGAAATCAACCCAAGAAAAAAACAGATACCCTGTCTTCAATGGCTAGTAAAATAAGACTTCAGAATAACAAGGGAAAAGAAACAAAAATAATGAAGGTTCTCATTAACCACGAAGGAAAAATATACACAGAAGGAACAGCTGTTGAAGAAGTAAACCAATCTACATATCTCGGCAGTTACACAGACCAGGATGGTGACACCAGAAAAGAAGTTAGAATTAGAACTGTAAAAGCATCATTGACCTTCAAGAACCTTGAGAAAATATGGCACTCATAAGTTATAAGCACAAAAACCAATTTAAGATTATTCAATTCAAATGTATGCACGTGAAAGCTGGAAAGCAACTGAAGAAATAAACAAGAAATTAGACTCTTTTGAAAACAAATGCCTAAGGAAAATACTCGGCATAAAGTGGAACGAATTCTCACTGAGAATTCACAACGCAGAGATAAGACAGATGAGCAAACAACAACCTGTCTCGTGGGTGATCAGTAAAAAAGAAGATGGACATATGTCGGTCATGTGCTGAGAAGAAAGAGCCAGAGAATCCCCAAAACAAGCTATCACGTGGAACACAAACGGGCCAAAGAAAAAAGAGGCCGACCAAGTGAAACTCTAAAGAGGACATTGTTAAGAGATGCCAGTTTTGTGTAAATAACATCCCTTGATGAGATTGAAAAGCTTGTCGAAAACAGGATATCTTGGCAAACTACAATACGAGCCCTATGTGATGATTAACGGCGCGAGAAAGATGTAGGACTGAGCCGTGCGCAAAGATGACCGGGTCCCTTTGCTTGAGCCTCACCATAAACGAAATCTTAAATTTCAAACTCACTGCGATCGGTTATCTCCCCTACGCATCATTGCTTATGTAAGAAATAGAAATTATTTCAGGTAAATGTTATACTTAAGCCTCCTGAATATAGAAAAATATGACGTAATGATCACGTGTCGGTGATGACTAACTCTCAACCGCCTGTCTCTGTGTTTTATTTTCATTAACAAACTTTAATTCGTGACACGTGAGTTTAGTTATTTGTGAAGCATACTGCACTCTTCATAAATTAAAGCAGACGGCTGCCGTTCTCAGCGAAGCGTTTCCAGGCAACGCTAGAATGTTTACCTGAACTTGATAAACATTTTCTCTTCAGTTGGTCTCAGTCCCTTCGGTGTGTGTCCTTCTAAAGCACAGCCTTTTTTTAAGATCTACTAAAACAACTTAAGTGTACATCTATCAATCACAGCCACCTTACATGTAGAAATATCAATTACAACCAACTTACATGTAGATATATCAATTACAGCCAACTTACACGTAGATATATCAATTACAGCCAACTTACATGTAGAAATATCAATTACAGCCAACTTACACGTAGATATATCAATTACAGCCAACTTACGTCTACGAGTATTAATTATAGCTAGGAATAGATTTATGAATTACAGCAAGCTCGCACATAGAATTTTAAATCACCGTCAAATTGCGTATAGATTTTATCAAACACACCAAACTTATCTGTAGATCTTATCAATCACAGTAAACTTATCTGTAGATCTTATCAATCACACCAAACTTATCTGTAGCTGATAGGATTTTTTACAACTAGCGTGCTGCGCCGATAAATAATTTAAACATCGCTTTTCTCTCTCTCTCTCTCTCTCTCTCTCTCTCTCTCTCTCTCTCTCTCTCTCTCTCTCTCTCTCTCTCTCTCTCCAACCCCTTTCCCCCTTCCCCCCCCTAAAAAAAAAAATCAAATTTCTTTGTTGAAATGTAACAAATATTTTCAGCTCAAACCCTAGCCTTTTTTTCGGACACCCTTCATGTTTCTACAGGGTTCGGCATAAAGCATACCTGAATTTAACTGACGTAGTGCGCAGAAACTGAATATGTGTGAAAAAAAAAAACCATGAGGTCAGAGATGAAGCAGACAAACGGTCATTTTTAATAATGGCTTCTTGGCAAACACAACATCGCGCATTCACCGTTGAAGCTTATTTTAAAAGTGGAGAATCGTCTATTACTGTACAACGAAAGTTTCGTCGCCATTTTGAGTTGCCTCCCCGTGTTAATGTTTCCGGTCGTAGAACAATTTTGAGGTGGGACAAAAAAATGTAAGGAAACCTCTAATTGCCTTAATAACAAGTCTACAAGTCGTCCAAGAACTCAACAGACACCTGAAAGAATTCAAGAAGTCCGCAACGCATTGCTTCATAGCCCTCGGCCCTCAGCTGTTAGGCACGCTTTAGCACTTGGTATGTCGGATCCCTCGCTACGTCGCACCATTCATCATCATCTGGAATTCCACCCTTACAAGGTGCAAGTTGTGCAAAATATACAAATACGGATAAAATTAACAAACTTGACTTTGCTATAGATTTTCTAGCACGCATTGAAGAAAATCCGAATTTGCTCAATAACCTCATAATTTCTGATGTAGCATATTTTCAGTTGTCGGAAAGTGTGAACAAGCAGAATTTCAGATACTGGTCAGCTGAAAATCCACAATTACTGCATGAGAACCGCTCCATAGTGAACGAGTAACAGTGTGCTGTGGCGCTGCACCATTCGGTTTCTTTTTTTTTAAGACAAAGACGGGCTTCTCTTACTGTTAATAGCGATCTCTATGTGCAGATGCCAACTGAATACTTCATTCCAGAGTTGGCCAATAGAAATAAGAGACTAATATGATTTTAACAAGATGGACCAACTGCCCACACAGTCCGTCAATCCATGCCCATACTGCGACAGGCATTTCCCAATCGTCTTATTTCCAGATCTGAGGATATTCTTTGGCCGGCAAAGGTCACCGGATTTATCGGCGACAGACTTTTTTTTTGTGAAGGGGGGGGGGGGGGGGGGGAGTACCTCAAGAACACGGTGTATGCTAGTCAACCACAGTCAGTTGCAGAACTAAAAGATCTAATCCGACACTGCATTCAAAATATCCCTTTGAACATGTTAAATGGTGTTATGCAGGAATTTTCCAGACGCCTGGCTGAATGTATCAAATGTAATGGCGGTCATCTAACCGGCGTAATTTTCAAAACCTAAATATGATTGTCAGTAATAATAAAAATACCCACTTTTCTGAGTTTCATTTCAATTTTTTTTTAATAAAAAAAAATATGCCGCTTAATTTATTTTCCATTTTTACAATCGAGCTATGCATTATGTCGAACCCTACTCATAGATCATCGCTGTCGAGACGTGCAGACCTTTTTATTTTGTCACGTTCTTTTATGCTTTGGACAGCGGTAATTGCGCAGAACATCTTAGCACATTCTTTTCTTGAATGTGACAGGCGCCAAAGATATTTTTGAAAGAACGGAGCAGTTAAAAACGTCACTTTCTAAATGCATGTGTTCTTTATGTGTCTCCGCCGGCCTGAGTTCCCTTACAGCTGATCGCACTGCAAGTTTCGTGGAAACTGGTCCCCAGATGTTGGACCTAGGAAAGGGCTTTCAACAGTTTTCTTTAGTTGGAGAAGGGAAGCAGGTACAGTATTTAGACAGACATGGCCGCTAGGATGATATACTTGCCTCTTTACCCAGCTCAAACTAATTTTTTTAAAAAGAAACTTGTTTCTTGGAGCTTCCAGGAGAACTGTGGTAAAATCTCTTAATCAGTTCCTTTCTCCTGTCTTATCGAGTGATCGATCTAGTGCTACAACTGTAGCCTGCCGAGCCACCTCTGCCGACTCAAGATCTTGCACACAGACAAAATGTTCCGGCTACGGACTCCAGAACTTGCTCTCCAAGAGCGCCAAACTTTTACGGACGTACTCAACCAGGCAGGGCCACAGGGCGTGGACCTAAGACAGAAGCTGTGGGGATGTCGGTAGGACCTGGAGAAGACTGTGGACTTCATTCTGGTGACGGGACTTCTGATTTAGCATGACCAAGATCTTGAACGCTGAGGAAGAAGACGATGATTGATGATGATGATGATGATGATGATGATGAAAAAGGAGGAGGAGGAGATGAAGAAGAAGATGATGATGATGATGAAAAAGTGAAGAAGAAGAAGAGAAGAAGAAGAAGAAGAAGATGATGATGATGATGATGATGAAAAAGAAGGAGTAGATGATGATGATAATGATGATAATGAAAAAAAGGAGGAGGAGATGATGATGATGATGATGATGACGACGACGATGATGATAATGATGATGATGATGATGACGACGACGATGACGATGATGATGATGATGATGATGATGCAAGACGAGGAAGAGAACGACACCGACGACGATATAGTCCACTCCAAATGGAACAAAATTTTGTTGGCTTTGTGTAGCAACATTCAGAATCAGAATATGACACACACAAAAAAGAACCGGAATATGACAGAAAAGAATCAGAATGTGACAAGCACATTTATGTCATCCTGTGTAGCTGTTTAAGATGAAACTTTTCCCCACGTGATCTAAAGATTAATCAGGTGCAGATGGTTTTGCGTTTTTCTTTTTCTGTGTCGATTGTATTTTGTTTCATTGTCTTCATGCATAAATTAAAGCTGATCCATTGGTCTCAGAATTTAGAGTTCTCATTGTCTGAGTTCTCATTGTAGTGCTTTAGTCTGAACTAAGCAGTTTGTATAAACATGGTCTCAGAGTAACAGAGTCATTAGTATAATGCTGTCAGTCTGTATATTTGTAAAATTTATGATTCAGTGTTATATCAGTGTTATATATATATGTATATGTATATATATATATATATATATATTCAGTTCTTCTTCTTCTTCTTCTTCCATTCTTATCATTATTCTGCACATCTCCACAGTTTAGACTGCTTTGTGTCACTGTTCTGCAAGTCCGCTGTGATATCAGCGAATTTCTTCCCGACACACCCGTCTTCGGCATGACGTATTACAAGGACCCAGTCTGCCTTCTTATTTTGACACCTTTTTCATTAGGCAAGGCTGAATCCCTTTACCAGGAGATCACTTCGAGATGAATTAGGGTCTCAGTTAGCTCCTGTTTGCTAATCCAGACACAGGTAATCATCTGTGGGTGGGTGATTGCTTTCTAATCCAGACACAGGTAATCATCTGCGGGTAGGTGATTGCTTTCTAATCCAGACACAGGTAATCATCTGCGGGTGGGTGATTGCTTTCTAATCCAGACACAGGTAATCATCTGTGTTGGGTGATTGCTTTCTAATCCATATACAAGTAATCATCTATGGGTGGGTGATTACTTTCTAATCCAGACACAAGTAATCATCTGTGGGTGCCTGATTACTTTCTAATCCAGACACAAATAATCATCTGTGGATGCCTTCTACTTCTTCTTCT
Source organism: Achatina immaculata (assembly GCA_009760885.1). NCBI lineage: Eukaryota > Metazoa > Mollusca > Gastropoda > Stylommatophora > Achatinidae > Lissachatina > Lissachatina immaculata. The sequence continues at coordinate 26,629,895 of CM019718.1, forward strand.
TCGTTCGCTTCTACCACCAAAACCTCACTGTGATCCTACTGAATTTACGCCTGTGGTCCTCGTTAGGTCCCGAGGTCTCCTAACACACGAGATCCACGAGAGGACCACAAGGGGTTCAGAGTATCACAGGGCTTTAGCCTGTATTCTTGGTGGGTCTCAGAAGCGGGATTGCGTGACACCGTGGTTTTCGTTGCACTAGTTTAGTCTAGGGTTGGACTTTCTCACCGGAAGACCTCGACGTGTTTAGGATATCACTGCATCCCCGCTGGGTGAGAGGTGGTAGCCCACCCAGGCCAGAGTTGGACCTTCTCACCGGAAAACCTCGACGTGTTTTGAGATACCCGTGTATCACCGCCTGGTGAGAGGTGGTAGCCCATCCAGTCAGAGCTGGACTTTCTCACCGGAAAACCTCAGCGTGATTAGGATACGCAAACATCCCCGCCGGGTGAGAGGTGGTTGCCTATCTAGACTGCCCTGGTCCAGTGTTTCCGACTTCAGCATTTTGTGATCGTGGCCGCTACCCTTCCTAGTTGCGACCAGGATGGAGCTTTGTCCAGGAGGATGAATCCTCGCCACTAGTGACTTCCACCCCTGGGTTGAGCCGGTTTAGGCATATTATCCCAGTATGGGTGTGTTTGGGACGTGACCGACCTCTAGGGCAGAGGTACTGTGACATGCATAGCCATCAAGATTCACCCCTGGTGTGAGCCGGTTTAGGCAAAATTCACCAGTATGGGTGTATATCAGGCGTGACCGACCTCTGGAGCGGAGGTGGCATGACATGTCTAGCCATCAAGTTCCACCCCTGGTGTGTGCCGGTTTAGGCATAATTCACCAGTGTAGGTGTATTTCGGACGTGGCCGGCCTCTAGAGCAGAGGTGCCGTGGTATGTGTAGCTCTCGCAGCGATACTACTGGACATACTGATTAAACTTCACTTTATCCTTTCCACTACCTTTTCACATCGGCACCGCACAGCAACCTTTATTTCTTTTCCACATTTTCTTCCTTGACCGGGAGGAGCTTCACTCCACGCGCGGCATTCGAAGAGTCTCGCCAGCAGTGTCTTAACCTCTGGGACAAGCCGGTTCATGCATTTCACCCGATATGACTGCACTCAGGACGTGGCCGACCTCCAGACCAGAGGTGCCATGATTAGACTGTTTGCTTCGCTTTATCCTTTCTACCACCTTTTCCGCAGTGGTGCTGCGCGGCAACCCCATTTGCACCTTTCTTCATTGGCCGGGAGGAGCACCGCTCCACGCACGGCAGCTGAAGAATCTCGCCAACAGCGGTAGATGAGCTACCAAACGTGCCACTCATCTACCCTAAGTGTCTGGTTTTCAGGCGCCAGATATTCGCCCCTGCCCCTTCTCCTGTCAGTTTAAACAGTTCTGCCACGAGAAGGCCAGGAACTGGACTTGACTGCCAGAGGCTGTTTGAGACGCAATAACAGTCTTTAGAACCTGTGGGTGCCTGATTACTTTCTAATCCAGACACAAGTAATCAACTGTGGGTGGGTGATTGCTTTCTACTTCACCTTGAGCACGGAGTCTTGGCCGTACAGTTTGGGTGCGCACAATGAGGCACAGAAGACTGTACCAGAGTCACAGTAATGATTTCCTGCCTGGTAATGATTTCCTGCCTGGTAATGATTTCCTGCCTGGTAATGGTTTCCTGCCTGGTAATGATTTCCTGCCTGGTAATGATTTCATGCCTGGGGATGGCTGAGATCATGTCCTTCCTCTCTTTTGGTGCGCCTAGTAAAAATAAGGCTCAGCCTACTTACCCAGTCTGGGTACGCCGTGGTCCCAGTGACGATGGATTCCACAGTGATACCCACCTGTTTTTTTTTTCCTTTCCTAATCTGAGTTTTTAAATATGCGCGCTGTAGAAGGGGGAACGACAGACCCACGCTGATGGTGCCAGCAGTAAATGACCCATAGTTAACTCCTTGCGTGTGGGTTGACGAGCCATGGCCAGCCAAGACTCTATTCTACCTCCCCGTGGAAGCAGGACACCCCGGAAACGGACTATAATCTGGCCAAATAAAATAATGACCGCAGTGAGAACACGAACTTGGTCCTAAAAATATGTCAAGTCGAAGAGGGATGAGTTGGGCCTAAAGTCGCGTAACTGCCGCACAACGCAACCAACGCCCTATCGAGGGCGACGAAGAAGAAGAAGAAGAAGAAGAAGAAGAAGAAGCTATAGCCTATACTCCTCTCCATATTTGGCTCGGCACCTTTGTTCCACCACCTCACTGCTTGGACTGCTAAGAAAAGATTCTGCTCGCTTTCTCTAAACCGACAAGAACATCTCTTCACGTTTCTGCGCAAGCAGATGCTCTGGAACTCTGTCATAAGGCCTTGGATAAGTAGATCAGACATTTAAAAGTAGCAGGAGATAGATGTACTACAGTAACGAGACAAACCGTGCAATATTTCGGCTTTGGCCTTTGTCAAATAACAATAACAAACAAGAAGAAGAATATGACCGAAAAAAAAAACCCTAAACAAACAGAAAAAAAATCATGGAAATAGTATATTTTAAAGCATCCTGATAAAATATTGTATAAACTTCCCAAATTTGCTGTGGACCCCGCCTAGAAGTCTGACTTAGCCTTTTCTATTGTTCTCTTATCCAGGATAAGAGAAAAGATAATAACTTTTATAATCTCTTTATGCCATCACCCAATCAGCGTCGTACCCATGTGGGGTATCAGGGTGGTTAGTGGGTGTGTCGTGGCTGTTCAGGCCTTGCTACAGCACACGTTTAAGCAAGTGCCTATGTGGAATTTGGTCATGTGACATGAGGTCATGTGACTGAGTTGCTACCGAACTTGTTGACGAAAGGGATTTTTGGTAGGACTTCTGAAGAGAAAACTGCTGCGTGGAAGCTACAAGATGACGGATGGATCTATGCGATTACCTACAAGAGTGGCTGAGAAAGCGATTAAACATAAGAGTATATAAAAGTAGATGGGCTTATGCTTGGACCCGTTCTTCGATCTAGAGATCTTTCCTGAATCGCGGTCCAAACTTTGTTTGGATGTTGTTGTATGTTGAGCTGTCACTACTTACAACTTGATTCACCACACATAAATCATCCACCACCAGGTCACGCCGTACATGTGCGAGGGACAAACGTGAACAGATGTACCTGGGACATACCTGGGGCGAACTAACCATATCCCACCCCCTAAGCCCCTTCTCTCCGATAGCCAAAAAAGTGCATGTTGTACCGCTGTATGCAGATAATTTATTTATAACAATTTGATTTTTAAAAAATAAGCAGCAAGCTTAAGAAAGAAAGAGAGCTCTCTTCCCATTCTGAACCTCTTCATGACGTAGTAAACTCTTTCTATCTTTTGAAGAATGCTTTGAGAGTCCGTCACCACCACACTTATATATATATAACTCTGTTATACCTTCATTCACTCAACATGCCACTGCACCCAAAACACCGATTGCAAAATGTTCGCCCCAATTACGTTCAGACTCTAAGACTCATCATTGATCAACATTTAACTTGGAATTCTCACGTATATAATCTAACAAACCTGATTGCACAGAAAGTTTACCAACTAGCCAAAATTATACACTTTATCGACAAAGACACAAGAAAGATATACTACATATCACACACACACACAAACACACACACAAACACACAAACACACTTAGATTACTGTTCCACAATCTGGGATGGATGCTCAGCCTCAAACACAAAAAGGCTCCACTCACTTCACAAATGAGCATTAAATCTGATTTGTTACAAACACCCAATACAGACTGTAGATCACCACAAACAACTCAAAATTCTACCCCTCAAATACAGAGTCATTTTTAACAAAGTTAAGTTTGTTCACAGAAGTCTGTCGCACAATGCTCCGCCTTACTTCTGGTCACTGTTTACGTATAATACTAAACGTAGCCAGCGTTTAAAAAACTGTCTTCTTCCTAAACCCAGAATTGATCTGTACAAGAAAAGCCTTGCATACTCAACAGTACAGCTCTGGAACACCCTCCCCTAAAATTTAAAATCCATTGGTAATACTTCATCCTTTAACTCAAACCTCTTTCATTATTTACTTGCTTGTAATTATATGCCTCCATAGAATAAGCAGCAATCTCTCAACACCGTGGCTCGTCAACCATCAAGTACTAAAATGACATAGTTCGAAAAGTAACTTGTTAAATATTGTTAGAAATTATTTTAATGTTTGTTAAAAAAAACATATGTTAGAAGATCTGTATTTACAATGTATTTTGTTTATGTATGTTTGTGTGTGCGTGTATGTGTGTGAGAGCTATTTTATTAGGTTAATTACTTCTTCTCTTGTACTTTGAATGTAATAGTTAAATCTTACACTCTTTTGATATGTTTTTTTTCCCTAATGTAATTTGCATACTTGTATTAAATCGAGTGTGTGGGAAGAATGAAAGATGGAGTAATGAAGGGCAGAATGTAAGACGGGCCTGCGTGCCCAATTCTTTACCATTTATAAATAAAGATTATTCATTCATTCATTCATTCCTTCACCAATACAGAAATTCTATCTTCTTAGCTGCTAGAACTGACAGCTGAACTAGATTCACAAACAAAAGAGAGATTAGTAGGCCATAACGTGATGACTCGGAAAAAAGTGAGTGTTTCAAGCAGTGATTTCACGAGACCCTGAAAGCTCTATACGACAACATGCACCCGACCAAAGGGTCACACACAGAAAAGCAGCGTGGGCGATGACAATTCTAGCTTTAATCTATTCTCACTCACACATCACCTGTATTGAACAGCTCAGACATATGTTTGCAAAGTTCAAACTATCATTCCATTGTAACCTGAAAAACAGGAATGGAATTCCCATTTGGCTGTTGTCAGTTGTTTTTTTTTTTTGTCATGTCTTCGTTTTTTTTACTCCATTTTTTTGTTCATAGGGATCAGCGTTATCTGTTTGTAATGGGGATTTTAGGGCAGTGCGAATCTCTGTGGCAGAAAGTCTCCGAAACGGTTGTTTCATTAAAAGGAATTAACATTTTGGAATGTTAAAGGTTAATGCACGTTAAATAACTCGTGTGAGAGAAGTGTCGCGCGCAAGCAGCGGGAGATTACTTACCATTCATCCTTCTAATCACCAGAGAAATGACGTTTGCGCGCAGAAGAATACATAATATTATACCTTCATAAAGAAACACAAATACATAAATCAAGAATACATAATATTATACCTTCACAGAGAAACACAAATACATAAATCAAGAATACATAATGTTATACCTTCATAGACAAACACAAATACATAAATAAACAATACATAATATTATGCCTTCATAGACAAAAACAAATACATAAATCAAGAATACATAATATTATACATTCACATAGAAATACACATACATAAACCAAGAAAACATACATTATATCTTCATAGAGAAATACACATACATAAACCAAGATTACATAGTATTATACCTTCATTGAGAAACACACATACATAAACCAAGAATATATAATATTATACCAAGAATACATAATATTATACCTTCACTGAGAAACACATATATATAAACTAAGAACACAATATTTATACCTTCACTGAGAAACACACATACATAAACCAAGAACACATAAGATGCTTCTTGTATAGAGAAAAACCAAGAACACAGAAGATGCTGCTTGTATAGAGATAAACCAAGAATACATAAGATGCTTTTTGTATAGAGATAAACCAAGAACACATAATATGCTTCTTGTATAGAGAAAAACCAAGAACACAGAAGATGCTGATTGTATAGAGATAAACCAAGAACACATAAGATGCTTCTTGTATAGAGATAAACCAAGAACACATAACATGCTTCTTGTATAGAGAAAACCCAAGAACACATAAGATGCTTCTTTTATAGAGGTAAACCAAGAACACAGAAGATGCTTCTTGTATAGAGAAAACCCAAGAACACATATGATGCTTCTTGTATAGAGAAAAACCAAGAACACATAAGATGCTTCTTGTATAGAGAAAAACCAAGAACACATAAGATGCTTCTTGTATAGAGAAAAACCAAGAACACATAAGATGCTTCTTGTATAGATATAAACCAAGAACACATAATATGCTTCTTGTATAGAGATAAACCAAGAACACATAAGATGCTTCTTGTATAGAGATAAACCAAGAACACATAATATGCTTCTTGTATAGAGATAAACCAAGAACACATAAGATGCTGCTTATATAGAGATAAACCAAGAACACATAAGATGCTTCTTGTATAGAGAAAAACCAAGAACACATAAGATGCTTCTTTTATAGAGAAAAACCAAGAACACATAAGATGCTTCTTGTATAGAGATAAACCAAGAACACATAATATGCTTCTTTTGTAGAGAAAAACCAAGCTGAACAGAATCTGCTTAAGAGAGCAGCTTCAAACGACTAGGCCAAACCTAGGCCACAACTGAAGATAAATGACACAGTCGAAAGCGAGACTAGATCTTGAAATACTAACACTGTGTTTTTTTTTTCATTGTTGCTGTAATCAAATTTCTAAATCCAGTGTTGCAGTCAATTGCAAAAGTTTAAGACAACCCGTTCTATGAGATTTCAACCGAATGCATCATATCTTCCCCTATTTCCCAAATAAGTGTCGATGCTGCATCATATTACATTAGCGGCTATTTATAGAGTAGGGTCAAGCGTTCGGGCGTCAGTTCGCTTCCGGTTTTCATGCTGAGAGGCTGTGTATACATTTCATGTGTAGTTAAAAATTCCCCTTCCCCCCCCCCCAAAAAAAAAAACCATCAAAGGACATCATGACTTCATGCCAAGAAGGTTACTCTGAACATGAAATACGCAGAAAGGTGTTCATAAAGACGATCACAAAATATCGAGACACCGGACATTTCAGCGACCGAAGGAGAAGTGGACGTCCAAGGAAACCAGCCCCATTTTATGAAAATATACCAGACGGCGAACTGGAATGTCTTCTCCGAGAATTTCGTGCAGGAAAATCAGGGCCCTCCTACAGTCAGCAGGGACAGCTATTAATATCAGTGCTGTCTCCCCAAAGTCTCAGCCAAGAATTTGGATTAAAATCGTATAAACCTGTTGGGGGGGGGGGGGGGGACCCTTCGATTAACCGCATCCACGAAAGAGAAAAGACTTCAGTTTGCTAAGCGTCATCAATCATGGACTGCTGAGAATTGGGGTCATGTTCTTTTTTTTCTGATGAATCA
>CM019718.1:27264632-27334632 GCA_009760885.1 Achatina immaculata
AAACACACTTAGATTACTGTTCCACAATCTGGGATGGATACTCAGTCTCAAACACAAAAAGGCTCCACTCACTTTACAAACGAGAATTAAATCCGATATGTGACAAACACCCAGTACAGACTGTAGATCAGCACAAACAACTCAAAATTCTACCCCTCAAATATAGAGTCATTTTTAACAAAGTTAAGTTTGTTCACATAATTCTGTCGCACAATGCTCCGCCTTACTTGTGGTCACTGTTTACGTATAACACTAGACACAGCCAGCGTTTAAAAAAACTCTTATTCCTAAACCCAGTATTGATCTGTACAAGAAAACCCTTGCATACTCTGCAGTACAACTCCAGAACACCCTCCCCTACAATTTAAAATCCATTAGTAACGCATCATCCTTTAACTCAAACCTGTTTCATTATTTACTTGCTTGTAATTATATGCCTCCATAGAATAACCAGCAGAGACCTATGACCCACCAGCCATCAAATACTAAAATGACATAGTTCGAAAAGTAACTTGTTATATTGTTAGAACTTATGTTAATGTTTGTTAAAAAAAAAGCTACTGAAAATGTATTTTTGTTTATGGATACGTCTCTGTGTGTGTGCATGTATGTGTGTGAGTGCTATTTTATTAGGTTAATTACTTCTTCTCTTTTACTTTGAATGTAATAGTTTAATCTTACACTCTTTTGATATGTTTTTTTCTAATGTAATTTGTATTAAATCGAGTGTGTGGGAAGAATGAAATATGAAGTTATGAAAGGCAGAATGTCAGACTGGCCTGCGTGCCCAATTCTTTAGCCGTTAAAAATAAAGACTATTCAAAGATAGTCTCTCCGTCTCTCTCTCTCTGGTGTCTCTCTCTCTTTCTCTCTCACTCTCTATGCCTCTCTCTCGCAGTCTCTTGTCTTATTTTCGCTGTCTCTCTGTCTCTGCCTCTTTCTATATCTGTCTGTTTGTCTCTCCCTCTTCGTCTGTCTGTCTGTCTGTCTGTCTCTCGCACTCTCTTGTCTTCTTTTTTCTCTCGCTCTGTGTCTCTCTCTCTTTCTGTCTGTCAGTCTGTCTCTCGCACTCTCTTGTCTTCTTTTCTCTCTCGCTCTGTGTCTCTCTCTCTCTTTTTGTCTGTCAGTCTGTCTCTCGCACTCTCTTGCCTTCTTTTCTCTCTCGCTCTCTGTCGTTCTCTCTGTCTCTCTCTATCTCTGTTTTTCTGTCTGCCTGTCTCTCACTCTCCCTGTCTGTTTCTCGCTCTTTTTCTGCCTGTCTGTCTGTCTATCTGCCTCTTGCGCTCTCTGCTAAAGTGATGTTAAATGACAAGCTTTGTATGAACGTTTGAGAGATGAAATGCAGAATGCTGGATGAATCTACCTTGACAATTCTCCACCCTTTTGCAAATAAAGTTCGTTCCTTTGCTCTCTCTTATGTTCTTTACGTTCCAAAGACACACTGACCAGCCTGTAGCTACACGACATTCTCCACCTTTCTCCAATCAGGTTAGCCCACGAAGAAACAAACCAGGTAAATCACCAGAAATGACATATACCACGTGGTTGCAAAAACTCCCATCCAAAGAAAAGATAATACTTTCATGGAATATATGAAAATGGCCCACCTTGTGTTGTAGATATCAGCGGATAAAAGATGTAGCAGTTTATGACAGACATTTTATGAACTAACTAGAATGTTTTGAGCAGGAATTGCTTTCTGTGAGGTAAGATTCTGAAACGTTCGACGTGATTTGTAGTCTGTGCCGAAGTATGCAATAAACAGGGAGGAGACAATCTCGCGAAACAAGAAAGGGTACCTGCTGCGAAAATGTCAAGATTTGGCAGGTGTATCAAAGCACGAAAGAAGACAGGCACTCATCTAGAATTCTTTGTTCTTTGCGAGGTCATGAAAGATCGTGTAACCAAACTCCCGCTGAGACTTCTAGAAAAACCCGGACAAAATTCTGGTAGCACTGGATGGCTGAAAATCCGCTATTTTTTTTTTTTGGGGGGGGGGGGTTGCTATTTCACCCCCCAGAACAAGGGCTGGAATTGTTCCGTTTTATACGTGTCCCGGAAAATTAATGACCCGGGCGGTTGCGGGATCTGGTTGCGCGAGAAAGGGGGAGGGGGAACTATCCCTGACGCCTGCAGGATGACTGCGTCATGACTCCCAACTAATATACCTCCTGTGCAACAAGCGACGACGTTCTGTGCGACTGAACAACCAAGAACAAATACAGCATTTTCTTTAACAAGGAAAAGGAAGGGGAAAATCCATACAACAAATAAGTAAAGATTTGTGTCGTCTGCGCATGCTAATGCGCATTCTTAAGTGGTTTCCTTCCGATCGATGGTGACTTGCCGGGTGCATTGTCAAGTTCTATAAAAGGCTTTTCAAAAAAAAAAAGAAGAAAAGTAAAGTTCATTTATTGTGCAGTAAAGAAAAAGAAAATAAATACCTTCAATCTACGCGCATTAAGAGCGCCTGCGGGCACGACCTGGGCGTGTGGTAAGGTTGTTATCTTAAAGAAGTGAAGGAGAAGAAAGATCTCTGTCAGGGAGTGAAGGCGCGGTTATCAAGGTCAGCTAGCTTAGCCTAGCAGAACCCTGTACCTTCATTTGTGCTGCCTGTAACTGTAACAGGCTTAGATTAGTCAACGGGGGGGGGGGGGAGGGGGGGTATGGAATGGCTAAAGTTCCCACTGAAGTATTTGCAGCCCCATTTTCCCGCTTTTTTTTTGCTCCACGTTTTGGGGGGGGGGGTATAAAAAATTAGCATCTTTAACCTACTCCCAATCCGACACCATGCTGACTCGACATCTTCACCGCATTGTCTGCCAAGAGCAAACCACTCTCAGCTCCAGTGAGATCGACCAAGAAAAAGAAGCGGCAGATCTTCTTCTTCTTCTCCAGTGTCCCCTAGAACTGCGAGCCTGGCGTTCTTTTGCAGCCGAAGCGGTGAAGTTGATGAGTAACAGCATCGTGTCGGATTGGGAGCGGGTTATGGAGGGTCATTTTTCAATCCCTCAGTGGAGCTAGAGATCGAGGGGTCCGGGGGGGGGGGGTCCCGTGGGTGCAGTTCTTCATGTACACTCTCCACTACCGTGAGGACTAGGCGTGTTACGGAGGGTACCACCGGAGAAATGAGACAGGGTCTTGATCGGATGGGTCGTTGACTGAAAAATCAGATAGCGTCTTCTCCAAGCAGGAACGTAAAAACAACAGTTAACGAGGAGGAGAGGGGATTGTAGGAGAAGAGGGGATTGTAGGAGAAGAGGGGATTGTAGGAGAAGAGGGCGGCCAACGTCCTTCTGTATAAATAATGTATGTACAAAGTGATGACAATCAAGGACTGCTTAAGAAAAATCACTGAAAAAAAAAATCTAACAAATCCATCAGAAAACGACAGTTAATATTCTCTGGACACACAATGACAAGGGGATGAACTTGAAAACATCAGAAAAGTAAAATGGGAAACGAGACAGAGGAAGAGCTCGCAAGACAGAAGAACACGGAGTCTGTGGAGATGGCATGCGGACACAAAGTCACAAACTGAGATGATGGAAAATATCAGAATTCGAGATCTGCGGAGAAGCAGGACACAATGCCTGCTGGCAGTACACTACATGATGATGGTGACGATGACGATTATGATGATGATGAAGGTGATGGTGATGATGATGAGGATGACTGAGAAGACACTCCAGCAGCCATATATATGAAAAAAAAAATGGAACCCGATAGCCGATAGTTTAAAAAAAAAGAGATGAGAAAGTCAAAGGAAATATGTTAATCATCATCATCATCATCATCATCATCATTTTCATGATGTGCCATGCCGACTGGCGTTGGCTGTTATGCTTCTCCAGAGTACCTGATACTTCATGCAGGCCATTAGCCCAGCTGGCGATCTCCTCTCACACCATCCTGTCCGACTGCCCAGTATCATTTCTCTCGGTCTTTCCCTGGCTCTTCTTCCCTCTATTTTCAATGTGTGGCGCCCCCCCCCCCAACTTCTTAGTACGTTCTTCACTTCTACATCGGTTTACATGTAAGCAGACATAATTAACTACCTCCATGCCGACATGTCATCGTCTGTCTGACCTGTTATTTATACACTAACCCTCCCAACAGCACATCTGTGGCATCCTGGTTTCCACCACTCTGGGTTCCCACAAGTTTGCTCCCTTCCCACACACAGAGCTAGCTTCTTTTGACCTTTCCGATGGGACAACAATAGCTTGTTTTGACACGTAACGCTGTGTCTAGAACGTTTTTGGTAAGCTTACTCCACTCTCATCGGCTGAGCATTTTTTGTCTTTTGTGCATGTTTATGTACGTTATTTTATCCCCTGAAAGTCCTCTCTCTCTCTCTCTCTCTCTCTCTCTCTCTCTCTCTTTTTCTCAATCCTTTTTACTTTATCTCCTAATCTTCTCCGCGTGTTTTGAAAAATTCCAATCTCTGTTAAGCCCATTGTGGCGATCCATGTCCGCTAGTTTATATTTTAAACTGCGCCGGAACGTTAAACTAGTGCACGTATTTCGGGAATCCGTAAAACGGTTATTCTGATGCGAACGAAGAAGATGAAGAAGAAGGTTATTCTGACATCAAGAACCACATTACTGACAAAGACAGGATATACTGGGCAAGTCAACTCTTTGTTGACGTGAATACCTGCTTTCTGTTAATACACTGATGTCTTTATGTACCGTGTGACTTAGGTGTGCCTCTCCTTGCAACCAGGTATTGACAGTTTCTAGAAACGCGGCATCCAGTTTTCATGAAACTGGTCACGGGACATTTTTATATTTCTTTGGAAGTAATGATGTTGAGTGACATAACTACTTTGCCTTTAGAAAAGTGAAAATATAGCCTTGCATGTCCGTCTGCCATTTAGCCATTCACCGCCCTCCTCCTCTTCCTCCTCCTCCTCCTCATCATCATCATCATCATCATCATCACAAATTGGCTTACAGTACAGTCACTTTGCAATGGATTCCCTCCCACTGTGGGATACCAGGCAATGAGAAAGCTGACCATCTGGCCAAAGAGGGCACTGGGATGGAGCAACCAGACATACCAATCACCTATAATCAGAAGAAAAGCATGATAAAAATCTACAGGAAGCCACAAACACCACCACATGATGACTATCACATGCTAAACAGAAAGGAACAAGTCACCATCTTCCGTCTCCGAACAGGACACAGCCGACTCCGAAGTCATATGTATACAAAGTTTAAGGTTGGTACTACTAATCTATGTACATGTGCCCAGGTGCCCCAAACTGTGGAACATATCCTCCAGAACTGCATCAACTACGAGACACTGAGAAATAATTACTGGCCCAGTGAAACCACTAAAGAAGATAAGCTCTGCGGTTCCATACATGAATTACAAAAAACATTGAAATTTATCCAAGAGACATGACTGCAGATATAGACAGACAATGCGAACGAAGAAGAAGAAGATCATCATCATCATCATCATCATCATCATCATCAGCAGCAGCAGCAACAGCAGTACTGGACTAAAGAATCACCTACCAGAGTTTGAGACAGCGCAAGAAAGTGGTTGTGTGGAGGGAGTGGCGGAACTGTAGATCAGGGGATCCCAAACAGGGCTAACAAAAGACCCACTCCGACGTCTTCGTGGGCCCTCCTGGTGGGAGACTCAGCTGTCTCGGGTGGATCTGGCAGTTTTCACTGTAGCTGTGGCGTCTGCCGTTTAATTTCACCTTTTTTTGGACTTGCTGTAGAACCCAAGCAGGGTGCTCGTGCCCACTCCCAGTCCAGCACCAAGCTTGTATCTCAACGTTTTCACGGCGTCGACCGATGAGAACGTACACCTGGCAGTTCCATGCACATAGTGCAACAGCATCGGCTTAATATCAAAATCAATTTACATAAACTTTAATCATCGGTAAATTTATAATGACTTTCTATATTTGTTGATCATTATATCATATCTTAGTTATTTAGTTGACGGCCAGAAATATTATTCAGAAAAAAGACAACTGCTTGTTTCTTGGCTATTCCCCCCTCTGAAACTGCCTTCTGGGTCATGTGATTCATCCGGAAGTTGAATTGTGGGTCCATGGCGTCATTCTGTTTTTAAGTTTGTTAGAGCCGACACGTGCTGGTCGCGCCTTATTTCTGTATTTCCCTTGTAGACCGACCTTGTAGAGTTCGCCAAGAGTACCCTAAGAGGGCTTCTTTGAAAGGCATCTTTGTAGCTCCTTGTTACGGGTTTAGCCCATCGTTCATGATCTTTTTGAAGAGCGAGGATCGTTCTACGAGAGTATTGATTCCCTGGGTTCCATCGCTCGGGGGGCTGGAGCTAGGGTCATTACCTCGCTGGGTCCTCGGAGAGATAAAGAGTTCAGATGACTGTGTGAGTGTGAAGTTTCACTTGGACAGAAAGTGAAGGCATGCTTTCCGCTACGATAGATAAATGCTAGCTTCAGTGAACAAATGTTGCGAGACAAAATGTATTACGGTGCTCTATACACAAAGCAAAATGCCAAATCCTTGTAAGGCTTAAGCTTAGCGAACGCTTAAGTCGGTTGTTTTCTTGACTGGTGTATAACTAAGTAATTGGCGAGGATCGTGAATTTAACAACAGGTCTGTAGTAGTACTTCTTGCCTGGTTAGAAATCTCAGAACTGGTTTTCATACTTGGCTTCTTACGTTTTCTCATTCTGGGCTAATTTATTACATTAAGTTTATGTTAAATATCTGTTGGTGATATTTGTATATGTTTGTGTGTGTATGTGAAAGTATCACTATTTTGAATTATTTACTTGTGCTTTCTTCATGTTCATAGCAGCATCATTATCATTGTTATCATTATCAGAATGATTTAATGTTATCATTATTAATATTGTTATTATCATTATTATCGCTGTCATCATATTTGTTATCATTGTTGTCATCGTTATCATTATTAGTGTTATAACCATTTCCATTTTTATTATCGTTATTATTATCACTGTCATCATCTTTATTACTATGTTATTATTATTTTTATTATTATCATCGTCAACATCATATGCCATTATTGTTGCCCAGAGACACGATAATATTTTTTTGATTTAATATTCACTCCATCCGACCCGGTCTTGGGCATCACCTTCTCTTTTCCAAAGCTGTCTTTTTTTTTGTCCGGTTTTGTCTGATGGATTATTACCACAAGTTTTTGGATATGACATCTGCGTCAGTCTGTCTGTCTGATCTGCGTCAGTCTGTCTGTCTGAAGTCCTTTCTGTGTCCAGTCACCATCATCTGATTCCTAGCAAATGATTAACTCACTCATGTGGACTTGATAACTCACGCATGTGTCCTGATAACCCACGCATGTGTCCCGATACCCCACGCATGTGTCCTGATAACCTGCGTATGTGTCCTAATAACCCACGCATGTGTCCTGATAACCTGCGTATGTGTCCTAATAACTCCCGCATGTGTCCTGATAACCTGCGTATGTGTTCTAATAACTCCCGCATGTGTCCTGATAACCTGCGTATGTGTCCTGATAACCCACGCATGTGTCCTGATAACCTGCGTATGTGTCCTGATAACCCACGCATGTGTCCTGATAACCTGCGTATGTGTCCTAATAACCCACGCATGTGTCCTGATAACCTGCGTATGTGTCCTAATAACTCCCGCATGTGTCCTGATAACCTGCGTATGTGTTCTAATAACTCCCGCATGTGTCCTGATAACCTGCGTATGTGTTCTAATAACTCCCGCATGTGTCCTGATAACCTGCGTATGTGTCCTGATAACCCACGCATGTGTCCTGATAACCTGCGTATGTGTCCAAATAACCCACGCATGTGTCCTGATAGAGGACGTTGGCCACAGCGCCGGATGACTGGTAACTCATTACCAAAAAAACTAGCACTGAAATGAACAACACAGGGAAATAGGATGTTGAGCATTAGAGGACTCACCTGGGCAAGAGCAGAAAAAAAAGGCGAAGAACAGACGTTTGTGGAAAACCTTTGCGGAAGCCCCATGTGCCTTGGGCACCTAAAGGGTCAGAGGGAGAGAGAGAGAGAGAGAGAGAGAGAGAGAGAGAAAGAGAAAAGAGAACCCACATAGACATGCAGAGCTTTATAACAGAAGCTCTCATCGTGAACGCAGAAGGAATCCTTCGGAAGGATTTTTAAATATAAGAGGAGTAATCCTACCCCCGTGAATGAATGTATAAAGGTTAAAATCCTTGTTGGGTGATGATTTAATATGTAGAGGGTGGGGTGGGGGGGGGGATCCGGGGAAAGTCTAATTTGAAAAAGAAGGGAGGATTAGTACCTGGGACATTGAGATGAGAAACACTGGTTTATGAGACACATTTCACAACTTCAACTCCCCAGAATGTCATGGAAAAACATTATCCTAATTACCAGCCAAGAACTCCCTTTTTTTCCTCTGTCATTTTTTAGGTGATAAGTTCCATCAAAGTCGTTTGTTTGATCGACGAAGCAGTCATGCCGAGGAACGTCTTGAGACGCCTGTAGGGATGAGTTTTTGTTGGATTTTTTTATGGGGGTATCTTTTGTCTATTTTCTGTACCTCTTCAAGCCTACAATCAATTTTTTTTTCTTGGGTGGTTGCAACATTAGGTTGCCACGGTTTGTTGTCCCTTGTCTTAACATTGCTGTTAACGGGCAAGGTGGAATTTGGTAGTCAGAATATTACGACATAAAGGCCCTTTGATATCTCCTGATCTCTGACAAAACGTTCACAGCAATTGGCTCGTATCATAAACTAGAGCTATAAAGTTTTATAACTATATTTAAACAGTAGTAACTACTCTATGGAAGTGAATGCTGGAAAATCACCAAGACCATAGAAAACAAGCTGAATTCTTTCCAGACTAAATATTTACGAAGAATCAGAAGAATGTTTCGGCCAAACACCATAAGAAATAACATCTTGTTGGCAGAAATGCAGATGGAAGGCACTGACACTGACAGCAATTATTGAGGAAAGACGCTGGCGATGGTTGGGACATGTGCGTGCTCTGAATGACTGACAACTCACTACCAAAAATAGCACTAAAATGGACACCACAGGGGAGCAGAAGTAAGGGTAGACCAAAGGAGACATGGAGAAGAACAACAGAAAGGATGTTGAGCAATAGAGGGGTCACCTGGGCAAGAGCAGAAAAAAAACGCAAAGGACAGGCGTTTGTGGAAAACCCTTGCGGAAGCCCCATGTGCCCTGGGCACTTAAGGTTCAGAGAGAGAGAGAGAGAGAGAGAGAGAGAGAGAGAGAAATAGAATACAAAATATTGTACGTTATCGTCTTCTCTTCTTCATTTCAGTTGCTCTTCTCTTGTATTGTCTAACACCGAGGAACCTGAAATATTTTTACAAGAGCACCATCAATCGGTTATCTGCCCCTTGTATCATTATGTTCCTCTTTATAACTGTTCCTGGCTTATCTCCCTGGAGTTGCGAACGGCGGTTTTATTTCGCAGCTTGTGCAGTGAAGACGTTGAAGCATAATGGCGGTGTAGAATGGGAGGTGGTTTACGGGGAGGGGGGTGGAGAGCTCTGGCCTCTAGACCATGAGTAATGGTAAAATGCAAGAAAAGGTGCTGTGGTTCCCAAGAGATGTCACTTCCACTGAGTCCCCTAGCCAACCCTGTCTTGGTTGGCTCGGCTTACTAAGGACGAGGGGAGAATAGGGTCTTGGTCAGCTGAGGTTTTTTGCTGGCCCTGACAATTGTACCATCAGCTTTATCACAGTCATCCTCGCTTTCATTCTCTTTCACTATAAATGTAGTTTTTGTCACGAAAGCTAACACTGGAAGTTTTTCTGATGAAAGTTAACACTAGTAGCTTTGTCAAGAAATTTAACACTAATAGCTTTGTCAAGAAATTTAACACTAATAGCTTTGTCAAAAAAAAAAAAAAAAGATAGCATTAGTAATTTTGTCAAGAAGATTTTTACAATAGTAGGTTTGTCAAAAAGTTAACATTAGTAGCTCTGTCAAGAAATGTTTATAACAGTAGTTTTGTCCAAAAAAGTTAACAGTAGCAGTTCTGTCAAGGAAGTTTTACAAAAGCAGTTTTGTCAAAAAAGTTAACACTATATGTTTGTCGAGAAAGCTAACATCTGTAGTTTTGCAAAGAAAATTAAAACTAGTTAAGAAAGTTAGCAACAGTTGTTTTGTCAGAAGAGGTAGCATACAAGCTAAAGAAATGGCCGTGGTTCGAAAAATTCATTCTAATCAAGTCTTATCTACTTAGCACCTCTTCTACCAGAAGTACTTGTCCTCTGCCAGAGTGTAGCTGCTATCAAGACACTTGTCGGTTTCGATACCGCTACTCGGAAACGTCAGATGCCGGTCTTAGCACGGAGATACGACTACGAGATCTAGAAGAGTCTACGGACGAAATCGATATTTTGTTCTTTATGACAGCCGTGACTTTTGCTCGTCTCAGACTAACTTGATACCGTCATATCAGCTCGATACAAAGCTTTGGAGCAGTGGTTCCCAACTTTTGATCATGTGGTAGACCCCTGAAGCCATTGATGATTTATCGCAGTCACGCCGTCCCCCCTCCCTTGCACCTTCACAGTTTTATGTTATTCTTCATCATCTACTTTTGCTCCGTGAACTAACAACATGATATTTGGCAAAACCCTACATGATTCTTCTCGGATTCTTAGGGTTCTGTGATCTCCAGTCTGAGAATCCCTGGCTCTCGCAACATTTAATTTCCCAGACAGTCACTTACCCTCTTTATTACCAGTTTTCTGTTCTCTCCATTCTCACGTATGGTTCTGTGTGAAGTCAGTACAGCTATGTTTCTGCGGAGTTCTGGCCTGGGTGTCAAGTGAAGAACAGACATGTTATATAGGCCACTAGGCTTATCTATTTCCATCTAAATCTTTGTTTACATTTTGCTGTGTGTTCGCAACTCTGTCAGAATGTTTCTCTCTTAACAACTGTTTTCCTTGTTAATTTTGCTTGTTATATTCTCCGTATGAGTGTGTGTGTGTGTGTTTGCTCTGCTTCATCTCACTTTCCTTTCTTCATCCTTTAACTCAAACCTGTTTCATTATTTACTTGCTTGTAATTATATGCCTTCCATAGAATAACCAGCACTCTCTTAACACATGACTCGCCAACCATCAAGTACTAAAATAACATAGTTTGAAAAGTAACTTGTTAGATATTGTTAGAAATTATTTTAATGTTTGTTAAAAAAACATATGTTAGAATATCTGTATTTACAATGTATTTTTGTTTATGTATATGTCTGTGTGTGTATGTGTGCGTGAGAGCTATTTTATTAGGTTAATTACTTCTTCTCTTTTACTTTGAATGTAATAGTTAAATCTTACACTCTTTTGATATGTTTTTTCCTCATGTAATTTGTATACTTGTATTAAATCGAGTGTGTGGGAAGAATGAAAGATGGAGTGATAAAGGGCAGAATATAAGACGGGCTTGCGTGCCAAATTCTTTACCCTTTAAAAATAAAGATTATTCATTCATTCATTCATTCATTCTTAGACTGAAACCTTTCTTTCAATGCCCTCTCTCTCTTATTTCTCTCTCTCTCTCTCATTGCTTTCTCTCATTTCTCTCTCTGTCTTTCTCCCTCATTGCTCTCTCTCTCTCATTTCTCTCTTTCTCCCCCCTCTCTCTCTCATTTCTCTCTTTCCCCCCTCTCTCTCTCATTTCTTTTTCATTTCTCTCTCTCATTGCTTTCTCTCATTTATTTCTTTCTCATTTCTCTCTCTCTCTCTGTCTGTCTTTTTCTCTCATTGCTCTCTCTTTCTCATTTCTCAATGTCATTTCTCTCTCCCCCTCTCATTTCTCTCTCTCTCTTTCTTTCTCTCTGCTGATCAATGATGAGTCCTAGGGTTTTATGTTCATGAACATTTTCTATTGCCTTAGTCACTACAGCTTTGTGCTGGGACTAAGGCAATAGAAAATGTTCATGAACATAAAACCCTAGGACTCATCATTGATCAGCATTTAACTTGGAATTCTCACGTACATAACCTAACAAATGTGATTGCACAGAAAGTTTACCAATTAGCCAAAATTAAACATTTTATCGACAAAGACACAAGAAAGATATACTACATATCACACACACACACACACACACACAATAACACACACACAAACACACTTAGATTACTGTTACACAATCTGGGATGGATGCTCAGTCTCAAACACAAAAAGGCTCCACTCACTTCACAAATGAGCATTAAAACTGATTTGTTACAAACACCCAGTACAGACTGTAGATCAACACAAAAAACTCAAAATTCTACCCCTCAAATATAGAGTCATTTTTAACAAAGTTAAGTTTGTTCACATAATTCTGTCGCACAATGCTCCGCCTTACTTGTGGTCACTGTTTACGTATAACACTAAACATAGCCAGCGTTTAAAAAACTGTCTTATTCCTAAACCCAGGATTCATCTGTACAAGAAAAGCCTTGCATACTCTGCAGTACAGCTCTGGAACACCCTCCCCTACAATTTAAAATCCATTGGTAATACTTCATCCTTTAACTCAAACCTATTTCATTATTTACTTGCTTGTAATTATATGCCTCCATAAAATAGCCAGCACTCTCTCAACACATGGCTCGTAAACCATCAAGTACTTCAATGACATAGTTAGAAAAGCAACTTGTTAGATATTGTTAGAAATTATTTTAATGTTTGTTTAAAAAAAACATATGTTAGAAGATCTGTATTTACAATGTATTTTTATTTATGTATATGTCTGCGTGTGTATGTGTGCGGGAGTGCTATTTTATTAGGTTAATGACTTCTTCTCTTTTACCTTGAATGTAGTAGCTAAATCTTACACTCTTTTGATATGTTTTTCCTAATTTAATTTGTATTTTTGTACTAAATCAAGTGTGTGGGAAGAATGAAAGATGGAGTGATGAAGGGCAGAATGTAAGACGGGCCTGCGTGCCCAATTCTTTACCCTTGAAAAATAAAGATTATTCGTTCATTCATTCATTCATTCTGTCTGTAAGTCTATCCGGCTGCTTACTTGCCTGTTTATCTATCTATCTATCTGTCTGTCTGTGTCTATCTATCTTTGTGCCTGGTTGTCTGTCTCTCTATTTATCTATCTATCCCGCTGTCCAGCTACTTGTCTATCTATCCGACTGTCGGTCGGTCTGGCTACCTATCTACCTGCTTGCTTCTCTGTCTATCTATCCGACTGTCGGTCGGTCTGGCTACCTATCTACCTGCTTGCTTCTCTGTCTATCTATCCGACTGTCGGTCGGTCTGGCTACCTATCTACCTGCTTGCTTCTCTGTCTATCTGTCCGCTTGCCTTCTTGCCTGTTTATCTTAAGCTGCTCTTACAGACACCGAATACAATTAATTGTTTTCTGAATAGTCCTGAAAATTTTATTTAGTAGATAGCCATTTGTAATGTATGTAGTTACTTATAGTCATTTATAATGTATGTTGTTACTTCTGTACTGAGTGAATGTTTAAGAGCGAAACGTAAATGTTATATTTTATTTTATGTCTCTCAGCTTCAATGTTAATTATGTATGTTACATGAACAGCATATTTGTAGAATGTCTGGAATAGAGTGAAAGATGTATGATAAAGGGCAGAATGTCAGACGGGCCTGCGTGCCCAATTCTTAACCCTTTTGAAATAAAGATCAATCAATCAATCAATCAATCAATCTCTCATTTATTTATTATTTATTATTTTTCTTTTTTTCAGTGCCCTCTTTCTCTCATTTCTCTCTCTGTCTCTCATTTCTCTCATTCTCTCTCCATCTTCCTCATTTCTCTCTCTCTCTCTCTCTCTCACTCTCTCTCTCTCTCTCTCATTTCTCGCATTCTCTTGTAATAAACACATCCGCCATGTTTTCAACTGAAAATGACGCAAAGCCTGTATATAACTGTAAAGTAAAAGTTGAATCTCAAAATTTTAGAATCGAAATCTGTATAAGCTGTGTATTGTAATATTTAGTTTTCTTTTTAAAAAGTCATTAAATTGTTTATTCTACGATTAAAGTTAAAATTACTCTCTCTCTCTTTCTTTCTTTCTCTCTCTCTTTCTCACTGTATTTGTATGAAGCAGAGAGAGATAGAAAGGATACTGAAAGAATAGAGAGAGGGAAAGGAGGAAAGAGAGAAACAAAGAAAAAGAGACAGAGAGAGGCGGGAGAAAAAGAGACAAGCAGAAATAGAGAGAGAGAGAGAGAGAGAGAGACTCAGTGAAAGAAAAAGAAAGATAGGAAATGATAAGCAAGAAAATTATGGGAGATGGGAGAGTCAGAGAGAGAAGATGGGAGAGAGGCAGAGAGAAAGAGAAATAAGATAGCGACAGTGATAAATAAGATAAAAACATTGAGAGATACTAGAGAGACAGAGAGAGAGAGTGTACGTGTGTGTGAAAGAGAGAGATGGGAGAGAGAAGATAGAGAAGGTGGGAGAAGGAGAGAGAGTCAGACCGAGAAAAAGAGAGAGTCAGAGACACACACAGAGAGAGAGAGAGAGAGAGAGAGGGAGAGAAAGAGTTACGGAGAGGAAAATAGAATCTACATCTCTGCGACAGAAACCAACACTAAAAAATATGCCGCTCACAGAAAAGGACAAAACTACAACAAGACATTTTGTTGTTGTTGCAGGAAATGTCAGACCCAAAGACATAAAGTTTAACGACAGAGAAAAGAAGACTTAATCTCCCCAGAAACCATTAGTTTGCTCGGCAAACAAAGGATATCGAATTTTAATGAACGTTTATAGACGTCCCTTTCCCCCTACAAACTCCTGCAGGTACTCGAAGGAATCCTTGCGTAAACCTCGCTTCTCCAGTTACTTTCTAATTAATGGAAGTCTTTTCTTTTTCTGGTAAACTTGAGACCGTCTGCTTTTCAGACTGTCTTTAAAAGTCGAAAGACATCTACGGTGGGTTCCTTGTTGTTATTGTTGTAGTTGTTGTTGTAGTAGTAGTTGTTGTTGTAGTAGTAGTTGTTGTTGTAGTAGTAGTTGTTGTTGTAGTAGTAGTTGTTGTTGTAGTAGTAGTTGTTGTTGTAGTAGTAGTTGTTGTTGTTGTAGTAGTAGTTGTTGTTGTTGTTGTTGTAGTTGTTGTTGTTGTTGTAGTAGTAGTAGTTGTTGTTGTAGTTGTTGTTGTAGTTGTTGTTGTTGTTGTAGTTGTTGTTGTAGTAGTAGTTCTTGTTGTAGTAGTAGTTGTTGTTGTAGTAGTTGTTGTAGTAGTAGTTGTTGTAGTTGTTGTTGTTGTTGTTGTAGTTGTTGTTGTAGTTGTTGTTGTAGTAGTAGTTCTTGTTGTAGTAGTAGTTGTTGTTGTAGTAGTTGTTGTAGTAG
This sequence comes from Achatina immaculata, assembly GCA_009760885.1. Lineage (NCBI taxonomy): Eukaryota > Metazoa > Mollusca > Gastropoda > Stylommatophora > Achatinidae > Lissachatina > Lissachatina immaculata. The sequence goes on from CM019718.1 coordinate 27,279,977, forward strand.
TTGTTGTTGTAGTTGTTGTTGTTGTTGTAGTTGTTGTTGTTGTTGTAGTAGTAGTTGTTGTTGTAGTAGTAGTTCTTGTTGTAGTAGTTGTTGTTGTTGTAGTTGTTGTTGTAGTTGTTGTTGTAGTAGTAGTAGTAGTAGTAGTTGTTGTTGTAGTCGATGTTGTTGTTGTAGTTGTTGTTGTAGTTGTAGTTGTAGTTGTTGTTGTAGTAGTAGTAGTAGTAGTAGTTGTTGTTGTTGTAGTTGTTGTTGTAGTTGTTGTAGTAGTAGTAGTAGTAGTTGTTGTAGTTGTTGTTGTAGTTGTTGTTGTAGTTGTTGTTGTAGTTGTTGTAGTAGTTGTTGTTGTAGTTGTTGTTGTTGTTGTAGTTGTTGTTGTAGTTGTTGTTGTTGCTGTTGTTGTTGTTGTAGTTGTTGTTGATGTTGTTGTTGTAGTTGCTGTTGTTCTTCTTCTTCTTTTTGTTTTTCTTCTTCTTCTTGTTCTTCTTGTTCTTCTTCTTCTCCTCTTTGTTCTTCTTCTTGTTCTTGTTCTTCTTCTTCTTCTTTGTGTTGTTGTTCTTCTTCTTGTTCTTCTTATTCTTGTTGTTGTTGTTGTTCTTCTTCTTCTTCCTGGTGAGTGATAAAAAATGTGCTTTTATTGCTCATGTTTGTGAGCGTATGTGTATGTGTTCGTTAGTTGGTACGTTGGTCAGGAACCTGAGAGGAGTTATGTAAGACTGAGCAGAACTGCTTTTAGGCCTCTCCCCCTACCCACGCTATCGATTAGCCATTCTCTTTTTATCTACTTCCGCCCCCTCCCTCCCCCCCCCCCAAACCGCCTCACTTAAAACGGGCTAGCCCCAGACAATGAAACTATTGCACCCCCCTACCCCACCCCACCCACCCTTCTGTCTTATTGGGCCCATGCCATTGACTGCTTGATGATAATGTCTTGCAAACAGACCCCGGTGCTGCTATTAAGCCAATTAACAGACCACCTATGGTGGAGATCTCAGGTGGAATCAGTACTCACCTTTGATGGGCATAATTTTACGCCGATTATTAAGATTTGTAGCCGGCCTCGCCCTTGACCCAAAAAAAATAACAGGTCTCTGGTCGTTACTTGTAGAAGCTCGTATCTGGAGATTTTGCAAACTACCGCTGTGATCAAGACCCTGAAACAAAGCCGTATTTTATATAATGAAGTATAATACTTGTGTGAATTATATATATATATATATATATATATACATACACACACACATATATATATATATGTATTGCTGAATAGTTCCATATTGTAGAATTGAAGCTTAAAGATGCTCTTTGATTAATACATCACAGCTTTCACAAAACATTATCACGTCACTAAATCTAGAGCAAGTCTGATGACAATGTTCTCCACATTATTTGTTTAATTCTGACAAATAAGTTCAAGATGTATTGTCGACTACGTCACTCGATTGAAACACTTAATCATTTGTTCACAGTATCAAACTCTGTCATATTCCACATGCAGCATTTCTCAATTTCTCAAATTCACAATATTCTACACTTGATACGAGAACATTTCCTAGCTCAGTATTACATCACATCTGCAACACGTGGTCAGCTCTCGTCTAAAATCACTGTACTCAGAGTTTCAAAAGTATCTTCGTAATCACTTGAATCATTTGAAACACCTCTTCAATCTGTCCTAAAACAATTTCTTCAAAACTGCTTTTCCTGAGTATCTATTGCTCTAGTTGTCCATCTGTCGTTACCTACGTCTTCTTTCTCTCTCGTGTCTTCTCTGGAATGTGTTCTCCTTCTACTGTTCTTCTCCTCTCTACTTCCGTACTTCTTGGTTCTTCTATTTCTTGGTTCTAGATGGTCTGTTCTTCATCTTCGGGCTCCGTCGTCTGTCTCCTCTTTCCTCTACTTCTTCTTGGTTCGTCTCCTCTCTCCTCTACTTCCGTACTTCTTGGTCTTGATTGTCTGTTCTTCCGTCTTCGGGACCTCTCCTCTGTCTCTTCATCTTCCTCGTTTCCCTCGCTGTCTTTCCTCTCTCCTTTTTATCTTCAAGTGGAGCTTGATGGATTAACTAATAAGTATTTTGGCTCCACCCTTCAGACGTCCACTGGTTCCCATAAGCGTTCTGATTGTCCGTCATTCAAACTGCCCTGTGACTTATTTCTCTTAAGTCAGTTGTCCAATAGGCCACGCCTCTAAATATTTAATTGGTCATGTGCCCGGGGTGGTCATTCCTTTATTTAAAAACCATGTGCAATCGCGTTCTAACGCGTGTCAGTCAGTGTAAGTTTCGTCTGTACAATTGTTATTTACCTAAGTCATTATCTTACTCTTTCATGTCTGAGATTTTATTGTGTCCTGGCTTTTTCATTGTGTCTGCCTTTCCTATTCGTCTTTTCTATTTCGTTTACACGTGTCAACGTCCAGTCACGGCTTTGTTATCACTGGACCATCCAACTTTCTGACGTCCTACCTTTGTATTACCTAAATCTCTGCGTCACTGAGTCTCGTCTTTTTCTATTCACTGTTTCCTTGTTTACTTTTGTCTGCGTCTTGTTCTAGTGTCATGGAAGTTTTATACCTTCCTCTTCCTTTCCTCCCCATTTTTCTCTGCCGCTATTCGATGTTACTGTTTTCTTTACAGTATATTTTCATAATCATGTTCATTAATAATAATAATAATACTAATAACAATAATCATTACTTACAAGGCCATGCTACAGATGCTGCAGAATTCACTTTTTCAACATATTGCCCTTGCCATGAACACAAAACGTTATTGCCATGAACACAAAACGTTATTGCCATGAACACAAAACGTTATTGCCGTGGACATAAGACATTATTGCCATGAACACAAGATGTTATTGCCGTGAACATAAGACATTATTACCATGAACACAAGACGATATTGCCGTGAACATAAGACATTATAGCCATGAACACAACACGTTATTGCCTTGAACACAAGACGTTATTGCCATGAACACGAGACGTTATTGCCATGAACTTGCTTGTATTTGTACGAACTCCCTGTAACTGCGAGCTGTTCTTCTTTGCAGCCGATGCTGTAGAGATGTTGAGGCACAGCATAGTATCGCCCTGGGAGCGGGTTATGGCAGCTACTTTTTCAGTCCCGGAGTACAGCGAAAAGGCAGGGGGTGTGCAATCCTTCTTTAGCAGACTCCACCACCATGGGGACTATGGCGATCCCTCCCCCGTTAGCCAAACTAGGCCTGTTAAATGGGGGGGGGGGGTACCACGGAGAGGTAGGACAGGGTCTTGGTCAGCTATGGTTCGCTAACCCTGACGCTGGCATATCAGCTATGGTTCGCTAACCCTGACGCTGGCATATCAGCTATGGTTCGCTAACCCTGACGCTGGCATATCAGCTATGGTTCGCTAACCCTGACGCTGGCATATCAGCTATGGGTCGCTAACCCTGACGCTGGCATATCAGCTATGGGTCGCTGATTGCCTCATCGGAAAGCGTCCCCTCCCCTAGATTGCCTTGAACACAGGACGTTACATTTTTCCATATCATTTTTTTTTGTTTCTTTTTTTTTTTCCTTTCCCTATTTTCTGCTGTATTTGGATCTGACATTCTTATATGCACTGTGGGACAGTGCTGACAACCATGCTGCTTCATCTTGTGCGGTCTTTGGTTTTTCCAGTTAGTTCAGACGTTTTTTTTTTCACTTTTTCCGTGCCACTTGGTCAGCCCACTGAGATATTTTTCTCTTGGCCTTCCTCTGTTTCCTTTTTTTTTTCCTTGAATTTTCCAGTTACTACTAAGTTCTTCAACTTCTGTCTGCTCATGACATGTTGGAACATTTTTTAATGTCTTTTTTTTTAAAAGTTAACTAGTTTTCATTGTTCTTCGTTTGTTTTTACTGTCTGTCTGGGTATATCATGGATATTTACTAACTAATAATGGGGATACAATGAGGGAAAATAAAAGGAGGATATCTGTCGCTCTTCAGAAAGTAAAACAACTAAAGAATCTGTGGAGAGGACCAGACAGAACTATAAAAATATAATTTTTAAGGGCATGCATCTTTCCCTTCACAACATATGCCTGTGAGACCTGGACACTTAACAAAACAGCTGAGAAACAAATAAATGCCTTTGAATGTAATTGCTGCAGAAAAGTTCTTCAAATATCGTGGGCACAAAAAAAAGAACAAATATATCCATACTGCAAGAACTTAATATTGAAGATGGCTGGCTAGTAAAGAGGATTAAACAGAGAAAACTTAAACATTTTGGACACGTTAAACGTCATGAGAATGTAGAAAAGACAGTCCTTGCGGAACTTTGCCTCCCTAACAGCACTCCTGTAGGCCTGTCGGTTCTGAGCAAGATGGCCTGCTGCTGATGCATCCATTTGCAGATCATCAACAGTGTCTTGCAGCCATCTTCGCATTGGTCTTCCTCCCTTTCTTTTTCCCTTTATGTACTCTTCCAAGACAGTTTTCTCTAGATTATCATGACGTTTAAAGTGTCCAAAATATTTACATTTTCTCTGTTTAATCCTCTTTACTAGCCAGCCATCTTCAGTATTAAGTTTTTGTAATATGGATATATTTGTTCTTTTCTGTGTGTCTGTGACATTTGAAGAGCTCTTCTGTGCCATTTACATTCAAAGGCATTTTTGTGTTTCTCAGCTGGTTTGTTAAGTGTCCAGGTCTCACAGGCATATTTTGCGACGGGAAAGATGTATGCCCTTAAAAATCCTAAGTATAAAATATTTTTGAGATTTTGTTACAAAGATAACTAGTGAAGTGTAAGATTCTTCATATTTCATTAAAAAGTATAGGTTTTAAAAACCTACATCTTACTTAAATGTTTAGAGATAAATAAATTGGCTTTGATCGTTTATGATAAAAATGGCTTGTTCCGATAAATAATTCAGGTTGAATGGATATGACCTTTACTTTTTTGTAGATCTCATAACGTCTGTCTCCTGGTATGTAGCAACTGTTCTATAGTTTTTCAATACAGTTATCATTGTTATTTTTCCTAGGCTCCTTTTGATAATGGAAAAGTTACCAACGGAGCAGACGAAGGTGAAAAAGAAACTGATATATTAATAATTATTAAGACTGGTTAGAACACTGGAAGAGAAGAAGTTCAACGCTGGGGTCGGGGGTATTTTAATTTTAGTGTTTAATTGTTCTGAGATAGTTTATTTTTTTTACATAATGTTTGAAAGTGTGTAAAAACGGAATATCCCAAGAGCGAATGACATAATCCAGTCATTTCAGTTGGCTGTAAAAGAAAGAGTACCTAGCACACATTTGTAAGGGAAAACTGATTCAGGATTCGGAGGCTGCGCGGGTGGACAGCGCAACGTAAGGTAAAGGTAATCCTGTCATGCTGTAGAGGCACATAGGAATATAGTGTTAGTGCCCATATTCTCCTTGACCTGTCAGCACACTAGAGGGTGATATTGTCAGCGTCACGCCTGGCCGCCTTTTCTTCCCCACCTCCAGAAGAAGTCGGGTACCCATTTCTACAGCGAACTCGTCAGTGTTAATTTTACGCGTTGCTGTCAGTCTCTACGTGTTTTCTGGTTATACGTGTACGGCGTAAGCTAATGGCGGATCAGTGTAAGTGTAAGTAGTGACAGCTCAACATACAACATCCAAACAAAACGGACACTTCACGCTGACTTTTACCGCAACTCAGAGGAACGACCTCCTACCATTGAAGAACAGGTCCAAGCAGAAGTCCAGCTCCAAGATCTCACATATATCCTCTATGTTTAATCACTTTCTCTGCCGTAATGTTAGACAGTCGAAGACCTCGCACCTTTCCATGCCTCTATTCTCTAATTTTCACACTGGAGTTTTCTCTCTCTCTCTCTCTTTCTATCTCTCTCTTTCTATCTCTCTTTCTTTCTATCTCTCTCTGTCTTTCTATCTCTCTCTCTTTCTATCTCTCTCTCTTTCTGTCTCTCTCTGTCTCTCTTTCTATATCTCTCTTTCTATCTCTCTCTTTCTATCTCTCTCTTTTTCTATCTCTCTCTGTCTTTCTATCTCTCTCCCTCTTTCTATCTCTCTCTGTCTTTCTATCTCTCTCCCTCTTTCTATCTCTCTCTCTCTCTTTCTCCCTCTTTCTATCTCTCCCTCTTCTATCTCTCTCTCTTTCTGTCTCTCTCTTTCTCTCTCTTTCTATCTCTCTCTATCTCTATCTCTTTCTGTCTGTCTCTCTCTCTTTCTCTCTTTTTCTATCTCTCTCTTTCTATCTCTCCCCCCCCCCCAAGGACCCCCCAGAAACCTCTCTGGTGATCAGTTTCAATAAACACCTCAGCCAAATGATCAAATGACCAACGTTCACATTGTCACTTGTTAAACGTGTGTTGTAGTAACGCCCGAACAACTACGACACACCCAATAACCCATATACTTTTATCAGTCAGACAGTCAGTCATCGCATGTCCCTTGTGGAACTTTGTCTCCCTAACAGGTCTCTTGTAGACCTCTCGGTTGTAAACAAGGTAAAGTAACGGAACACAGTTTTGTAGGATTAGACCTCGAAAACCATCGTAGACAAAGCACTTTAGTGAGACGTGAGAGAAAGAAAAATCACAAGAGGATTACCTGGGATTCGAACCACAGACTCTAAGCTTGGAGGTGCGCGATAGCGCAGTTCGTTTGTAGTCTCTTCTCTCGTGGCTAGACGATTGCTCGTTCTACCGGAGTTCGTAGTTCGAATCCCAGGTAATCCTCGTGTGATTTCTCTTTCTCTCACGTCTCATTAAAGCGCTTTTTGTCTACAATTTTTTTCAAGTTCTAATCCTACGAAACTGTGTTCTCTTACTTTACTGCACGAAAGCCTCGTTTCCTATTCATAAAAAAAAAATGATTGTGAGCAAGATGGCCTGCTGCTGAAGCATCCATTCGCAAATCATCAGCTATGTCTTGCTGCCATCTTCGCCTTGGTCTCCTTCTCTCCCCCCCCCCCCATTATCTACTGTTATAACTTCCTTTAAAAACTAAACATTCAGGCAAATATTCAAGCCATTATTTATAAACTGCCCATACATTCATGCCCACTCCATCATCAACTTTTGTTAACTAAAACTTATATTACATGGATTCTAAATTTTACCGTGAACGCAATGTACGTAACTGGAATTTTATGTCCGTCTCCATCTAGACTTGCCACTGTCTATGTTTTACTGCTTTATACCCCGTTGTAGTCGCACATTATGAGTTCTTTATTATCTTTTTGTTGTGTGAGGGTTTTTCAAATCATATTTTGTTCCTGAACCGCCAGGCGAGGACCTCATCGGGCTAAGTTCAGAGAGATTTTCATAATCATCAAAGCTCTGATTATTAATCTTGAACGGTCGTAAACTACAAAGTTCATCTTCGTCATCAGTATTATTCTTTACAAAAAAAAAAGTGGATTAATGGCAAGTTGTGGAAAGATTGGTGGCGTGTGTGTTGATGTTTCAGTGGTTTAGAGTCGGCAAAAAATGATGGTTCTGGAGTGATGAGGTAGTTGCCAGGGGACTGGTCAAGGGGACTGGTCAAGACCCTCAGTATCATTCCTCAGGTAAACTGTTCAGAAAACTGGCTGCGTTGCTCTCTTAGTGGTGGAGCAGGTCAAGAAGACAGATGTGGTACCCGAACATAGCGCTCCCTAAAGTCTTTACAGCGTCGGTAGCTAAGATAGATAGACAGACAGATAGAACAGACAGATAGATAGAACAAGACAGATAGATAGAACAGACTGACTTTTATTTTCAAAGGGTTAAGAATTGGTCACGGAGACCCGTCTAACATTCAGGTAGGTAAGCAGGTAGGTAGGTAGGCAGGCAGGTAGGTAGGCAGGCAGGCAGGTAGGTAGGCAGGTAGGTAGGCAGGTAGGTAGGTAGGTAGGTAGGTAGGCAGGTAGGCAGGCAGGTAGGTAGGTATGTAGGCAGGTAGGCAGACAGGCAGGCAGGCAGGTAGGTAGGTAGGTAGGCAGGGAGGCAGGTAGGTAGTTAGGCAGGTAGGCAGGCAGGCAGGCAGGCAGGTAGGTATCCATATCTTATTTTCCTACATGAGCAGATATGTAGGTAGGTAGATGGGTGGGTAGGTAGGTAGGTTGGTGAGTGGGTAGGTTAGGTGGGTAGGTAGGTAGAGTAGGGTAGGTAGGCAGGCAGGTAGGTAGGTAGGCAGGCAGGTAGGTAGGTAGGCAGGTAGGCAGGCAGGCAGGTAGGTATCCATATCTTATTTTCCTACATGAGCAGATATGTAGGTAGGTAGATGGGTGGGTAGGTAGGTAGGTAGGTTGGTGAGTGGGTAGGTTAGGTGGGTAGGTAGGTAGAGTAGGGTAGGTAGGTCTTGCTTGAAGTTCCAGGTAGGTACTTATGTTCTTTATACATACCGTGCTGGACAGCATTGACGATCCTGCTTCTACGTCCTTGGCAATGCCAATCAGATCCAGTTCTTCCCTTTTGTCCATACCACCTGTCAAATATATTGGCCTTCCTCTCTTTCTTTTTCCCTTGAATTTTCCAGTCATTACCAAATAAAAAGGCACGAAGTAAAAGGGAAAAAAAGAGGTGAACATTAATTTTTAAAAAAAAGAAAAATACAATCAAAAGACATCAAACAACCAGTATTTCGGCAAAATGACTTTATATTCCTCCGCATATTATTTATAACTTACTTTCATTAGTTTTCCAATTGTTGTGCCGACTGCCGCAGGCGGCCTGAGGGTAATCAGACGAAGCGAAAGGAAAATAAGGATTTTTCTTTAATAGCCTCAGGGCAAATAAAATAGTTCGGTCATGTATCACGACTACCAACAGAACGTGTACCACAGAGAGCAATGTTTTACAGACCACACAAAGGCAGAGAAAGGGTACGTCCATGCAAACGATGGACCGATGGTATAGCAGAGTCCCTGAACATCTCAGTGTACGAAGCCAACAGGCGAGCCATTAGGAGACATTTGCACTTCACCTCTACACCTAGCAGTAAATGAGGGACAAGACAAGACAAGTCTCAGAGCAGTCTACCTGAAACAGACTTCACCCAATCACTTCTTCTTCTTCTTCTTCTGCGTTGGAGGTTGTTGGTCACTTCAGATCCTGACCCCTGTCCACATGGCAAAGCCCCGCAGCCCTCTCCAGATCCCGATAGGAGCCCCAAAGCTTTTGCCCCAAGCTTGTGTCTTCTGGCCATGTCTCACGTCTCAGGTCTGCTTGGTTTCATCACGTATAACTCGTAAACAGATGGCTATCTTTACATGGCTCTGCAGGGGATATTAGGGAAACAGCGTCTAAAGTACATCCAGCCTCCACTGTCAGTCACAGCTCAGTACAGTGTATTACCTGGCTGTCAGTGCGCTGAGAAATGAACACTTTTTTTCACGTCGTTGATCAAATTCGACTACTTAGTTTATCTAATCAGCAAGAATGCGAAATCGACTACAAATAATAGACTACTGCTTCAGCAGGACTCGTTAGTAGTATCGGCGTGAAGTTATTGTAATCGCTAAAAATTATTTAATTCTACTTAAAAAAAAATTCTGCGTTTCTTAAATATTTCTAAGGTTGCATATAATATAGTATACATTTATCTATAGTGATTATATAACTCTAGTCTCCATCATCTTTTTCATCTTCTCCTCCTCCTTCTTCTCCTCTTCCTCTTCCTCCTCCTTCTTTTTTCTTCTTTTCCTCCTCCCCATTCTTCTCTTTCTTCTTCTTATCTTCGTCCTCCTCCTCCTTATTTTTCTTTTCTCCTCCTCTTCCTCCTCCTCCTTCCTTCTTTTTTATCCTCCTCGTCCTCCTCTTCCTTCTTTTTTATCCTCCTCGTCCTCCTCTTCCTTCTTTTTTATCCTCCTCGTCCTCCTCTTCCTTCTTTTTTTATCCTCCTCGTCCTCCTCTTCCTTCTTTTTTCTTCTTCTCCTCCCCCTTCTCCTCCTCCTCCTTCTCTTCTTCTTTTTTCTTCTTCTTCTCCTCCTCTTCCTGCTTCTTCTTCTTCTCATTCTTCTTCTTCCCCTTCTTCTACTTCTTTTTCTTCTTCTCCTCCTCCTTCTTTTTCTTCTCCTCCTCCTCCTCATTCTTCTCCTCCTCCTCGTCCTCCTCCTCATTCTTCTCCTCCTCATTCTTCTCCTCCTCCTCCTCATTCTTCTCCTCCTCCTCCTCCTCATTCTTCTCCTCCTCCTCGTCCTCCTCCTTCTCATTCTTCTCCTCCTCCTCCTCATTCTTCTCCTCCTTCTCGTCCTCCTCCTTCTCTTCTTCTTTTTTCTTCTTCTTCTCCTCCTCTTCCTGCTTCTTCTTCTTCTCATTCTTCTTCTTCTCCTTCTTCTACTTCTTTTTCTTCTTCTCCTCCTCCTCCTCCTCATTCTTCTCCTCCTCCTCGTCCTCCTCCTTCTCATTCTTCTCCTCCTCCTCCTCATTCTTCTCCTCCTTCTCGTCCTCCTCTTTCTCTTCTTCTTTTTTCTTCTTCTTCTCCTCCTCTTCCTGCTTCTTCTTCTTCTTCTCATTCTTCTTCTTCTCCTTCTTCTACTTCTTTTTCTTCTTCTCCTCCTCCTCCTCCTCCTCCTCATTCTTCTCCTCCTCCTTCTCTTCTTCTTTTTCTTCTTCTTCTTCTCCTCTTCTTGCTTCTTCTTCTTCTCATTTTTCTTCTTCTCCTTCTTCTACTTCTTTTTTCTTCTTTGTACACTTATAACTCTAGTGTTAACAATAATTAATACGAAATCTTTGAAACCCATTAAAACCAGCCATATCTTTAAAACGTATGTAAAAATTAAGTTTCGGTATTCGAATTTATGTAATCGGAATATCTTCCCCATTACGAATAATAAAATTTGTTACTTGTATTCCTAACACAAATTAGAACTGAGCGGAATATTTCGAAAAATCACTTTTATTTATATCTTCTTCTTCTTCTGTCATCCTGGAAATGGCAGCTGGTGTTCTTTACAGCCGATGCGTTGAAGATGTCGAAGTACAGCATCGTGTCGCATTGAGAGCCAGTTACAGCGGCTTTTATTTCAGTCCTTGTGTGGAACTTAAAAAAAAATAGATAATACGCCATGCTTCTTTAGCAGACTCCACCACCATGGGGGGGGGGGGGGGTTGGGGGGAAACTGTGGCGGTGCCTGCCCCTTTAGCCAGGCTAGGGCTGTAAAAGGGGGGAGGGGACTTCTAGGAAGAGGTGGGAACAGGGTTTTTGTTAGTCGTGTTCTTCCAGCGTACCAGTATATATGAATCGCTGGCCATGTTCGGGACATGTGCTCCGGATGACTGACAACTCACTACTAAAAATAGCACCAAGATGGACGTCACATGGGGAACAGAAGTAAGGGTAGACCAAAGGAGACATGAAGAAGAACAACAGAGAGGGCTCATCTGGTCATGAGCTGGGAGGCGAGGGAGGAGGAGGCAAAGGACAGGCGTTTGATAAAAATCCATGAGGAAGACCCATGTGCCTTGGGCACTTAAGATTAAGAGAGAGAGGAGGGAAGAAGAGAGAGAGAGAGAGGAGGGGAGAAGAGAGAGAGAGAGAGGAGGGGAGAAGAGAGAGAGAGAGAGGAGGGGAGAAGAGAGAGAGAGAGAGGAGGGGAGAAGAGAGAGAGAGAGAGGAGGGGAGAAGAGAGAGAGAGAGAAGGGGAGAAGAGAGAGAGAGAGGAAGAGAGAGATACTCGTATGAATGCTTATCCATCTTGTAAGTTATAGTTATACTGTAAATGATAAAGAACATATTTTGCTTACTGCTGTTTGTAATGGATCCCCCCCCCCCCCCACAAAGTAACGCCCCTGGATAATGGATGTGGCACAAACTGGTTACAAGTCGTCTTCTCTACCCTCTCTCTGTTTGTCTGTCTGTCTCTCTCCTCCGCCGCGGCCGTAACCAGATGGCGCACACATTAACGTGATATCCAGAGTGATAACGCCACCGGTTTTTGTTGGGTGGGTGGGTGGGTGGATGGGTGGGTGGGTGGATGGGTGGGTGGGTGGGTGGGTGGATGGGTGGGAGCGGGAAGGAGGAGCGTAGAGCTGCAGATTTTCGCAAGATTTCACTTTGAATCTTCCCATGATCCCCAGCCTCCTTTGTTCGTCTCCGAGCTAGAAACTTAATGTGTGTGTTTTAAATATTAATACAGGGCTTCTCAACATATTTTTAAAAAAAAGAAACTACATAAAAGTGTCCGCTGGGCTGTGAAGTCATAGACACAGAGTTTTGTTAGGTAGCAACACCAGTGCCCTGCCTTCCTGTGTTTACTTTACGCGAGAAAACTTGATACCGGCGTATCTGGAGTCTGGATCGATCTCGCTGCTGATTGATCTGAAGAAAAATTCCACCCCGGGGTTGAATCCGGGACCTTAGGGGTGTTTAGGCCGGGGTAGAAACCACTACAGCACGGCGGCAGTGCTAAGCTGTATTCCTGTCTTACCTTGCCGTAAGAGAAGACGTTGACCCGCTTCTTCGTTGGTACCCGCAGTAATGGGGCAGGGATTCGCCATATTCCCCTTGACCGCAAAGTCTCAGGTCTTCCCTGGCTAATGGGGCAGGGATTCGCCATATTCCCCTTGACCGCAAAGTCTCAGGTCTTCCCTGGCTAATGGGGCAGGGATCGCCATATTCCCTTTGACCGAAAAGTCTCAGGCCTTCTCTGGCTAATGGAGCAGGGATCGCCATATTCCCCATGACTGCATAGTCTCAGGTCTTCCCCGGCCAATGGGGCAGGGATTCGCCATATTCCCCATGATAGCAGAGTCTGCTAAAGAAGTATTGCACAGCCCTTGCCTTTTTTTTTTATCTCCTTACAGCACGGATAACATTTTCGCCGTAAGCTGTTCGCAGTACCGACGCGATGCAGCACCTTCACAGCACCGGCCATAAAAAACACCACACCTTGCTCGTAGTAGTTAATAGAAGAATAAGAAGAAGTCAGATACTGTGTGGTGTGAAGGAAGTCGGACAGACAACATAAAAACGAGAAAATAATGCTCCTTCATCCGTCCTTTCCTTGGGTGGCCTGCTTCTGCAACTTCAAATAGTGTTTGTTTCAAAAATTAGTTTATTTTCTGTGATATACTACTGTCCATGGGTAGCCATGCTGCGTGGTTAAAAGTTTTGATCTGATATATATATATATGAAACTCTCTACTGTAGAGAGCGGAACAACAACACAACTCCTTCAGATCATCAGAGGAAGTACCCCCCCCTCAGACAAGTGTTTCGGCCCTAACACTCTAAGAAGGGTGGGCCCCTCTGGGTCATGACTCCCAGAGGTCTTGTGAGTTGTTGCTTTTTTTTTTTTTTGTCTTTCCCGGTCCCGGGATTGAACCCGTGATCTTCCAGTTGCCACTGTACTTTTTGAAGTGCATCTTTAGCGATTTAGCTACGGAGGACTGGTATTGGTTGTGGCAAATGAAATTACTTATGTTCCCAATGCTTGTTTCGCATACTCCTCAGCCAGCATGAGGCTTTTTCTGCTGTTTCTGAAAGGCTTCTCAGTGCCCTTGCTCTTGCTTGTCCCATTATGCCCAGTTGCTTACATAGGTCATATACTGATGTTGCTACGAATCCTCTTGCTCCCACTCCTACAGCTTTATATATATATAATGTGTGTGTGTGCGTGCGCGCGCAGTCTATCAGTCATTGATGTCACTTCTAGTTATTTTTTTTCTGTTGATTTCATTTCTAGCTTTATCTCCTCTCTGTATATTTAGCTTTCGTCTCAAGTAGGAATTTCTGTTCTAGTGAAAAAAAATATATCCATCTCCGTAAATAATAATAATAATGATAATAATAGTAACAGAAGATGTTACAAATAAATAATGACGAAGGGAAAACGGTGGTTCAGGAATTTGGTTCCAGGGAAACAAGCGTGGGTGGGGGTGAGTAGGCCCCGGGGCACTACAGAGACTATGAACACCACCCTCACGGAAGCAGAACTTTCTTGGCTCCTCAGCGAAACGTCTTCAGATTGGCTATGAAGACGGCAGAGGTCAAGTAAAGGACAAAGTCACGTGAATGAGTTAATGAAGAATATCGTTTAGGAAGAGGTAGTCCTTTCTGCGGAGGATAATATGTTTTGGCGCTATATTACTTCTTTCTTGAAATAACAAAAAAGTGTCAGACCGGCCTTCAGTGAGTTAATTATGAAAGATATATTTATTTGATTAAAATTAATACAAATATTTTTTAAATGTTAAAGGATTATTAAAAGACTTGAATCAATCAGTCATTTGATGCCCCTTGTGGAACTTTGCCTCCCTAACAGCACTCCTGTAGGGTTCTCGGTTGTGAGCAAGATGGCCTGCTGCTGATGCATCCATTTGCAGATCATCAACGATGTCTTGCAGCCATCTTCGCCTTGGTCTTCCTCTCTTTGTTTTTCCTGTTCTGTACCCTCCAAGACAAATTTCTCTAAATTATCATGATGTTTAATGTGCCCAAAATTTGTAAGTTTTCTCTGTTTAATCCTCTTTACTAGCCAACCTTCTTCAATATTAAGTTGTTATAGTATGGATATACAAGTATTTGTTCTTTTTTGTGTGTCCATATTTGAATAACTCTTCTGTAGCACTTACATTCAAAGACATTTATGTGTTTCTCAGCTGTTTTGTTAAGTGTCCAGATCTCATAGGCACATGTTGTGATGGTAAGGACTTTAATAGCTAATGAAAAACAGTTGAATCACATTTATTTCATAACTGTCAGCGGACAAAGGAAAGTGATGTATGTACAAGATATGAAGGATACAAGACCGAGTGGTAGACTAAGACAGAGATGGAGAGATAAGAATTTGTGTCATCAACTGGAGAGAGAATATTAGGAAAAGGGAGGAATGATGGCGATCTTTGTCTGCAGCAGTGAGCCTTAATGGCTTGGAAAGAAGAAGAAGAACTGTCATTTTTTTCTTACTTTTATGTATGTTGGCCAAAACTAGTTGATTTAGATAAAGCCCGATATTCACGTTCCGAGTCCAGTTGTGGTCTTTGAAGTTACTGACGCTGGACCCCCTCATAGATACCTAGAGATAGCAGGTCTTAACAGGGAAAAGAATTTGCTATCTCTAGACAAGATTTTCCTTGACCTTTTAACAAATTTATCCTGTTGAAAAATGCCGTGTTGATCATTCAGGATGAAATACAAATGGAGAAAGAAGTAGAATCGTGCAGTTTGTGAAATTCACAAGATCACGAAGACAGAACTGCTCTTACTTCGCTTGAATCAGTTTAAACAAAAGCACAGAGAGCCCTGGACGATGGTCGACCTCGCAAAGAACATCTTCCCAACAGCTCTTGTTTCTCTTGTGTTTGTCCAGTCCAGTCGTGCTGTGCGTTCGTTCTCACACTGGCCGAAGCTGAGACCCTGGGCATTCCCGCTGCTAAGACCATGAAAATTACAGCCCCCCCCCCTCCCCCCAGCACGTTTTGGCAGTGAGTACTCCGACGGATTCGTGTTCTTTGTTCAAAAGTCATGCTTTAACAAAAAGAAAGAAAGGAAGAAAAGAAAAATGGAAGGGAAAAAAGGAAGCAGAACGGTCTTCCTAATTAGAAAATGGAACGGAGTGGACGCCGCGTCAATGGAGAGGCCGTGCTGCTTAAGAGAAGAACTCTGATGTTTCCCTGGGTCTCTTCACCCACCCACCCACCCACCCACGACGGTTGTTTCTTGCCCCGTGTAGCTACAGTCTTTAATCAAGCAGCCCCTAATTTGAATCCTGGGACCTGGACAGATTTAACGTTCATCGTCAACTCGCATGCCAGCGGGTCCAGACAACGGAGAATTTACTCCATGATCTGGTTCCCAGGACGTGGAAGCATGATTGTGTTCTGTACCACAGACCAGCGCCACTTTGTAAATGCTTGGTAAACAGACACAATCTACTTCTTTCTTTATATGAAATTAGCCCCTCGTTCACCGTGGATTAAATTTAGTTTTACGTTTCGTTCGCAGCTTTCTTTTGTGACAGATGTTCAATCTGTGTTGTGCCACGTGGCGGAAGTGTTTCCTGGTAATGTGCGCACAAGCAGAAATGCGCCTGTTGTTTATGGACTGCTTCCTGTAAAACGAGGAGTCAGTCTTTGAAATAAAATCAGCTTGAAGAATTTAAAACTCATTCATGTAGTTTCTCTGTTTAAATTCCCATGCACTTGATATGCTTATAATTGTACAGTTTTGATTTATCATGATTTTCTTGGCAGAAAACACAAAATAATTTATTCTTTATTCTTTTATCCCTCCCTCCCTCCTCATTATTTATACAGTGTGTTCGGAAAAGAACTGTACACTAACCCAGTATCGATTCCGGTATCGTAGTGATATCTTAATGACTGCGGCAAGTAGATGTGGCTAGATACCGCAGATGTGATCACTACGATACTGGTTAGTTACTTATGGAAAACTCTGTTCTTGGAACACAGATAAGAGAAATGACGAGTGCGGTAAAACTGGCTCTAGTTGAAGGAGTTTTTCTCTTTATAACCGAGCACAGTAAATAAATGAACGGTGTAATCTTCTAGTTGACTTATATTGCTTCTGCTTGTATGCTGCTGGTTGTCTATTGTGCTGATTACGATTACTGATGTACAGACAGACGACGACGAAACTCTCCCTGCAATGATATATACTTTACAGGACACCCAGGACAATCACACACTGGCAATATTGGAAAAAGTCAGGATTATCAAGACTGCATTACTGTGGCACTCGCATCCGTTTTATTGCGCGAACATGATGATGATGGTGTTGGCTGACGACGAAAACATATTATAACGATCTCTGAGAAACATGCATCCTCCAACACAAATAATTCCGGCTTGCTATTTAGCCAAGTACTGAGATAGCGCCATAACAGCTATCACATACTTAACACTGTGGTATCATTTCAGTGGTGCAGTATCCTAACATAGCTGTGGTATCCTTTCAGTGCTGCAGTATCCTAACATGGCTGTGATATCCTTTCAGAGGTGCAGTATCCTAACATAGCTGTGGTATCATTTCAGTGGTGCGGTATCCTAACATAGCTGTGGTATCATTTCAGTGGTTCGGTATCCTAACATAGCTGTGGTATCCTTTCAGAGGTGCAGTATCTTAACATAGCTGTGGTATCATTTCAGTGGTTCGGTATCCTAACATAGCTGTGGTATCCTTTCAGAGGTGTAGTATCCTAACATATCTGTGGTATCCTTTCAGAGCTGCAATATCCTGGCATAGTTGTGGTATCTTTTCAGAGCTGCAGTATCCTAATATCCCTACGGTATCCTGTCAGATGGTTTGGACATGTGCTCCGGATGACTGACGACTCACTACCAAAAGTATCATTAAAATGGACACCACATGGGGACAAAAGTAAGAGTAGACCAAAAGAGACATGAAGAAGAACAACAGAAAGGATGTTGAGCAATAGAGGGCTTATCTGGGCAAGAGCAGAAAAAAGGCAAAGGACAGGGGTTTGTGGAAAACCTTTGCGGAAACATCATGTGCCTTGGACACTTAAGGTTCACAGAGAGAGAGGGGGGGGGGGAATCCTATCAAAGCTGCAATATCCTACAGTATCATAGCACAACTGTGATATCATTCAACAGTTGTAGTATCCAATCGTAAGTCTAATATCCTAGTATATTATCTCGTTCAGCAAGGCCATAGCATGAAAAGCAGAATAAGATCTTGGTCAACCATAGCCTCCCTTTACACTGATGGCCATATTGTCCCTCCAACAATGGTATCTTGGCTCCCGTCCGGGACATTAAAAAACATCATTACTCTCATCAGCGCAGAACACTGGGAAATAAAACATCCATTTCCCAGATACCACATCCTGCCATAGAAAGGGCATTACAAACAATTCCAGGAACAATGCAGCATTCAACTTTATCGAATGGTCAGACATGGCTCTGTCAAATCACGGACAATCATTCGACGTGAATTGCCCCTGGCACAGTGCAAACCCATCACAAGTCAATTTGAGCGATCAGGCGATGGGTTGCAGTCCAGCGTGAGCACTAGGGGGCTGGGTTGGGATGACTGTTCGTGACACGTGCCAAAGCTTTCCTGCCCATCTGTTAGTAGCTGAAATTCTGAACGGGGTTGGGGTTGGGAAGGGTTGAGGGGTGGGGGCCGTTGGCAAAGATATATCTCATGTTCTGGAACGAATGCATCCGCTTCGTTTGGAATATCCTGTGTGAGGCATCGAGAAGTTGTAGCAAAAAACAAAAACCAAAACAAAACAAAACAAAAAACGCGGAAGCGGTTTCGTTTTAGTAAAAAAAAATTTTTTTTTTAAATAAAAAACAAAAGTTGACTAATTTATTGTTTCTTTAGCGATAACAGAAAACAAAGTATGGGTAAAATTTTGCTGTAGCTAACAACAAGTTTCCGTAGCATTGTTTACACGCTTGTATGATGTTCATATACTGCACTTCCTTGAATGAACGCCCCCGCCCCCCCCTTCCCGTCGTTTATTCACAAAACTGTCGTTTTGATTCGGCGTTTATTATAGGCCGGCTTCTGTTCAAGGCCGGCGTTTATTCGCAGATATTAGATGCGTTACTGCGGCATCGGTAATAAACTTTGCCGTATGAGTTTCCATAGAAAGACAGAGACGATGTACTTACCTGGCGTTTTATTTCAAACTCCGGCGTTTATTCGAGGCACGCGTTGATTCTAAACATGATTCTGTTTCTTTCTCCCAACCCCCCCCCCCCCTCTTTTTTTGTTTCACCGGATTTAATTGAGACAGGCGACTATTTCAAACCCGGCGTTTACTCACGGAAATTCGGTATGTATGTGTGTGTGTATGTGTTTCCCCCCCCCTTCCCCCCCCCCCCTCCGTAAAAGATGTTTGAAACGGATGAATGTTAGCTGATGGAATTTTGCCGGTAGAATTTTAAAGAAGAGCTTTTTTTCCAGAATTTTTTCCAGGTAGAATGTTAATGAAGAACTTGTTTTTGTGTGTCTAGAATGTTGCTGAGTAATAATTATTAATTACTTAATTAATTATTAATGAAGAGTTTTATTTCATGACTAAATCTGCCAATGCTGGATCAGCATAGGTTGCCGTAGTCAAATCCTAAACGTTTGTGTCACGTTAAGGCCTAGTTTTCTTCTTCTTCTTCTTCTTCTTGCTCCTGTCTTAAGTTGTGAATCCCCCCTATGTCCTCAACTGGGGCTCCCCATTCACGCCCGAGTCGTTCTTCGTGTAACCCTGTCCTTCGCCTGCTCTTCCCAGTCCTGGTGGATGACGGGCAAATATCTCCCGCGACATTTCTATCAAGATTAAGGTCGCTGAAGTCTGTAGGGTCGCGGAAAGACATTACGGGAAATAAAAGTAAATCTTCCTTTTCTTCTTCTTCTACTTCTGCTATTTATTATTATTATTATTATTATTATTATTATTATTATTCTTAAAATAATAACGGCCGCGCTCATTACTATTTAGAATAGCCGCGGGCGTATCTGACCGGAATTCACCGGTCGACCTCCTGGTGAGAGATGAGCACACTAAGCATTGACCTACAGGGCCACCTGTATGCTTTATGACGAGAGGTGATTGATAGGTTCTCGGCATAAGGTACAGCGGATTATTTGTGGACAACTTTTTGGGGTTATTTCTCAACATAGTCCCCTTGCAAGTTTATGCCATTAGTCCAGCGATCCTGGAGCATACGGGTCCCTTCTTTGTAAAAGTTTGCATCTTGTGCCAGTAGAAAGTGGTCTACAGCATGAATGACGTCATCATCTGAAGCAAATTTGCGACCATTGAGCTCTTTTTTGAGTTTAGTAAACAGGTAATAGTCCGAAGGGGCCAAATCTGGGGAATAAGGAGGATGTTCAAGAAGCTGGAAGTCGCATTCATGGACGGCAGCCGTTGCCACCGCCGACTTGTGAACTTGAACATTGTCTTGATGAAAGTTGACTTCTCTCGTCAGTTTCCCTCGACGCTTTTCCTTCAATGTGACCGGCAACTGCTTCACAAGATTAGCGTATTAGGCCTCGGTGACCGTTCTGCCCTTTTGAAGATAGTCTACCAATAGCACACCTTCTGAAAGACCGTCTACCAATAGCACACCTTCTGAAAGATAGTATGCCAATAGCACACCTTCTGAATCCCAAAAGATGGAAGCCATGACTTTGCCTACAGACAGAACCACCCTTGCTTTCTTTGGAGGTGGGGATCCATGATGTTTCCACTGCTTTGACTGTTCTTTGGTTTCTGGTTGAAAATGATGAACCCAAGTCTAATCCATAGTCACAAATTGCTGAAGAAATTTTCAGGATCTGCAGAAAAATGGCCAAGATTGTCTCTTGACATGTTGAGACGCTGTCGTTTGTAATCAGCTCCAAGAAGTTTCGGGACCCATCGAGCAGAGACCTTTGTCACTTGATGATCATTGTGAGTAATAGCATGAAGGCGTTCCTGGGAGATGCCCAACTCAGTAGCAGTGTACCGCTCAGTTAGTCGTCGATCCTCCATTATCATGTCATGGATTCTGCCGGTGGTTTCATCGATGGTTACCGTTCTTGGTCTTTCTTGACGGGGATTATCTTCCAGACTCTCCTTTCTATGTCTGAACTGAGCTGCCCGTTTGTTTACTGTGCTGTAAGGAGAGGCACTCTCCCCTGGGGCTCCATCATATCCTTATGGATCTCCTTCGATGATATGCCCTTACGACAGAGGTAACGAATGACTGCTCGATGAGAGATTTCTTTTCTATTTTCTCAATTTCTGCCACCCCTTACCACTTCAATAGCCTGTAAAAAAAAAAACTGGTTGCAGTTAATATCTTGAAACTTGGTGTTTAATATTTACATTAACCTGATCTACAGATGCACCTAATATCAACTGTGTGTTTCAAGTATTTGTACCTTTTGCCGAGAACTTATCAATCACCCCTCGTATGAATGCTGAATTTATACATGTTTGTTTATGTCTTTTGTTGTTATTCTCTTTTTAGAGATGTCTGTAAAGAATGATTGTTTTGTTGTTGCGTGTAGTGATTTTTCTGATGGGGAGTTCATTATTAGGGGTACTAGAAGATTCAGAGTTGTCTGTCTGTCTGTCTGTCTGTCTGTCTTTCTGTCTGTCTATCGATCCGTCCGTCCATCCGTCTGTGTTTAAAACATCAATATATTAAAAATTTCACTATCTCTATGTCTTTACTGTCTGTTTTTCGTCTGTCTGTCTTACCTGTTAATCTGCACGCCTGTCTATCTAACGTCTTGTCTGTCTGTCTGCACATAAGACTTTGCTACTCTTCTTTTTTAGTAAAAATTCAAAATTTGTCAAATTTGCTTTCCCGTAATTTTCTCTTATTATTTCTCCTACAATTCATAATTTCTGTGCTCTGAACTATTTTCATGTCAGACAGTTGATAATTTCTGTGCATTCAACTATTTTCATGTCAGGCAATTGATAATTTCTGTGCATTCAACTATTTTCATGTCAGACAATTTATAATTTCTGTGCTCTCAACTATTTTCATGTCTCACAGTTGATAATTTCTGTGCATTCAACTATTTTCATGTCAGACAGTTGATAATTTCTGTGCATTCAACTATTTCCATGTCAGGCAATTGATAATTTCTGTGCATTCAACTATTTCCATGTCAGACAATTGATTATTTCTGTGCTCTCAACTATTTCCATGTCAGACAATTCATTATTTCTGTGCTCTCAACTATTTCCATGTCAGACAATTGATTATTTCTGTGCTCTCAACTATTTCCATGTCAGACAATTGATTATTTCTGTGCTCTCAACTATTTTCATGTCAGACAATTGATTATTTCTGTGCTCTCAACTATTTTCATGTCAGACAATTGATAATTTCTGTGCATTCAACTATTTTCATGTCAGACAATTGATAATTTCTGTGCATTCAACTATTTTCATGTCAGACAATTGATAATTTCTGTGCTCTCAACTATTTTCCTGCATCTTCCTTACGTACTTTGCAAACTTTGAGAAAAGAAACGAACGTTAACATGTTCTGCTAGCAGTCAGTACAGACTAGATTTATTTTTCTTGTGGACACTTAAATGCACTGATTATTTTCTTTAGTGGCATTGCCGAACGTGCTTTTCTGAAAACGGCTGCAGAATCCGATGAGGGATTTCTAGAGAGCAATGCTCGGAATTACATTTTCTAGCCAGGGTTCTCAAATTAGACTGACTCACCCCCCCCCCCCCCCCTTTCTGTCCCAGGTCTCCAGGCAAGAGAAGTATCTCACTGCAAATTAAGTAACTAGGCCAGTCTCTGGGCAGAAGTCTTCTCCCGCCCTTGCCAGAAGTATCTTTTCTTTTTTTTCTGGGCCCTGTCAGTTCATGTACACGGCAGGACGGTTAAATTCCTGGAGTTGGCTCACTCATAAATTATATTAAGTAATTAGAAATGACGAGGCCAAAAGTGACACGACAAAAGCTAAATATCTCTATTCTCTCTCTCTCTCTCTCTCTCTCTCTCTCTCTCTCTCTCTCTCTCAAGGGCAGAATGTCAGACGGGCCTGTGTTAGCAATTCTTAACCCTTTTTTAAATAAATATCAGTCAATCAATCACTCATTCCTCCCTTTCTCACTCATTTAATGTTGTCAAAATGAGGTGAAATTTATAAAATCCGTTGCGAAATTATAAAATAATGTCTGTAAAGAAGTTATTGTTCATTGCAAAACGTCCATGACGGCGTTGTTGTTCTTATCTATATATCTTTTACTTTAATGTCTATTGTTCTCATTTCATCATTAACTTTGTTACGAATATATCCACTCTCTCTCTCTCTTTTGTTCTTTCTGTTCATGAGTCACTGTGTGATACCAAAGAGAACTGACAAGGACCATGACGATCGGCTGGTAAATCATAGAAGTTTATCTAATGTTCCGTCCAGCAGGCTATAGATGTCTGTAAAGAATGATCGCAGATCGCAGTAAGAACACGCTGATAGATGTCTGTAAAGAATGATCGCAGATCGCAGTAAGAACACGTGACTAGATGTCTGTAAAGAATGATTGCAGATCACAGTAAGAACACGCTGATAGATGTCTGTAATGAATTATTGCAGATCACAGTAAGACCACGCTGGTAGATGTCTGTAAAGAATGATCGCAAATCACAGTAAGAACACGTGGCTAAATGCCTGTAAAGAATGATCGCAAATCACAGTAAGAACACGTGGCTAAATGTCTGTAAAGAATGACCGCAGTAAGAACACACGGCTAGATGTGAATAATTAGTGTATAAGTATATAAAACTAAGTATGTAACTATACACGAAGACACTGCAGTAAGGCTGTGATTACAAAATTTTTAAACTTTTAAGGGAAAAAAAGGTAAGAACATCTTTATTAATTAACGAATATACATTTGTGATGTTTCGGTTTGCAACATGCACGCAAACGTGAATACTCACCAGTATAGATGTTGCTAAGCTGCTGATGTGGGGAATGTAAATATAAGATTATTACATGTATCTATTTAGCTTCTTCTTCTTCTTCTTCTTCTTCTTCAGTTGGTGACACCAATTTATTTAGCTCCTATTACTGAAAGTCTGAATGCGGTGCTGCGTTGGTGGCGTAGTGTTCAGTACACTCGCTTACCGAGCAGAAGTACCCAGGTTCGAATCTCCACTTACGCATATTTTCTGACCGACAAGCAACGATATCAGGCCATCCTATGGTTCCCCAGGTATATCAAAGGTATCTAGGACAGGTGTTGGGTCCCCTGCTTCACAATACTGTGACTTAAGAACGTGAAGGCATTAACACTTCACACCCGTGCTTTATACAAACGATATGGGACTTCACTTTTAGCTAAAAGAGGAGCATAAATGCTGCGTTGTTTCAGTTCTTAGTTTCCGCTTGTGATGTGTGAAGCATGCGTGCGCTAAAGTGATGGTGAATGTTTGCAACAAAGTGATGATTGAATGATGTAAGGCACAGTGTTAGGCAGGCTTACGTGCTGAATTCTTTCTTCACTTTGAAAGTAAAGTTCGTTCACTATCTATCTATCTATCTATCTATCTATCTATCTATCTATCTATCTATCTATCTATCTATCTATCTATCTATCTATCTATCTATCTATCTATCTATCTACCTGTCTGTCTGTCTGTCTGTCTGTTTGTCTGTCTGTCTGCCTGTCTATCTATCTATCTATCTGTTCTGTTTGTCTGTCTGTCTCTTAACCCCCTCCCCCTCTCTCTCTCTCTTCCTCTGTCTGTCTCACTGATTTGTTAAGAGACACATAAACCCAAAAACAGGAAATATGATTTCTTTTCCGTCAGATTTAACTAGTGGCTCGGTTCCTGTCACACTTCCTTGGTTCGTGTCACACTTCCTCGGTTCGTGTCACATCTGTCCAGTGTTTTGGAGCACATGTCACATTTTCTCAGCGGGTCGGTGCATGCCATTTTTGTTGTTGTTGTTTTGTTGTTGCCAATGGCTATGCCACGTATAGAAGCTGCAGAACCGACACCCCAAATGAGTATCAGGACAGCTTTTATCAGTTCTTAGGTAGAGACAAGGGATACACATGGAAGGAAGCAGAGAATAATTCCAAGAACAGGGATGACTGGAGAGCCTTTATCTGTGGCCTGTGCTCTCAGGGAAGTGAAAGGCGATGATGATGATGATGATGATGCCACATTTGATCAAGGTTGCTGTAGATGTTGCACGTCAATACGCATTTACCCAGTCAGTAAATCTGTGCGCGTTCTTACGTAGACACGTATATTATCTTACGTACATTAACCCGCAACGCTCACCAAAGATTAATTATCGACCATGATCTGCCGTGAACATGGAGGACACAAGGAGAGGAGGGAGATGAGGAGAGGAGAGAGAGAAAGGAGGAAGATGGAGGAGGTTGAGGGAGAATCGAGAGGGAGGGGGAGAGAGGAGAGAGAAAGGAGGGACGGAGAGCGAGAGGAGGGAGAGAGAAAGGAGGGAGGGAGACTAGGGAGAGAGAAAGGAGGGAGGGAGACTAGGGAGAGAGAAAGGAGGGAGGGATGGAGAAAGAGAGAGCGACCGAGAAAGAGACAGGGGCTGTGCATGAAGAAAGATAGAAATCGTACCCCACTTTTCACTTCATTCAGTCATTTGCATGACCCTTGCATAACTTTGCCTCCCTAACAGCACTCCTGTAGGCCTCTCGGTTCTGAGCAAGATGCCCTGCTGCTGATGCATCCATTTGCAGATCGTCAACGATGTCTTGCAGCCATCATCGCTTTGGTCTTCCTCTCTTTCTTTTACCCATTATGTACCCTTCCAAGACAGTCTTCTCTAGATTATCATGACATTTAATGTGTCCAAAATATTTAAGTTTTCTTTGTTTAATCCTCTTTACTAGCCAGCCGTCTTCAGTATTAAGTTCGATAATAATCACTCCTCACTAGTATAATTAATTAACATTAAAGGAGGCTTCTTTTAAACAAACTTAATTCGTCTTCAGATATCACATATACAAGACAGCAAATAATTATGTCTTAATTCATTTTGTTTCCAACCAGGGGTCCAGTAAACCCTGGGTCCTGGAGGATTCACGTGGAGACCCGCGTGGCAATCCTAGATTTTGACATTATTTGTTTGTATCAACGCATTCTAGCCCATAACTAGACCATGAGAAAACGGGATTCCAGCTAGTGCTTCGTTCTTGGGAGGTCCGGATAATTTCCCCTGTTGTAAGAGAGACCCGTAGTGGATGAAAAGAGAATGGTTAATCAGTGGAGTAATAGACGGGGCTGGGTGGGTGGGTGGGAGTTGGGGTGGTGGTGGTTCTGCGCCATCTTGCAGAAATTCTTCTCTTAGGCTCTGCTCATGATTTCCTCAACATAACAGAGATCTAAAGGGTCATAATTTAAACCAAGAGGAAGGGGAGAGGGAGGGAGAGAAAGGGAGGGGGAGAGAGAGAGGGAAAGAGAGAGCGAGAGAGAGAGAGATCTACGTCTCGGGGAATCTGCATGTCTTAGGCGTATGAAGTGTTAGTCCTACTTGTATGTCGCCGCAGCAAAGTGAGGTGGTGGTTCCAACACTTGTGTGTCATCGCAGCAACGTTAGGTGGTGGTTCCAACACTTGTGTGTCATCGCAGCAACCTGAGGTGGTGGTTCCAACACTTGTGTGTCACCGCAGCAACGTTAGGTGGTGGTTCCAACATCTGTATGTCACCGCAGCAACCTGAGGTGGTGGTTCCAACACTTGTGTGTCACCGCAGCAACGTTAGGTGGTGGTTCCAACATCTGTATGTCACCGCAGCAACGTTAGGTGGTGGTTCCAACATCTGTATGTCACCACAGCAACGTTAGGTGGTGGTTCCAACATCTGTATGTCACCGCAGCAACCTGAGGTGGTGGTTCCAACACTTGTGTGTCACCGCAGCAACCTGAGGTGGTGGTTCCAACACTTGTGTGTCACCGCAGCAACGTTAGGTGGTGGTTCCAACACTTGTGTGTCACCGCAGCAACGTTAGGTGGTGGTTCCAACACTTGTGTGTCACCGCAGCAACGTTAGGTGGTGGTTCCAACATCTGTATGTCACCGCAGCAACGTTAGGTGGTGGTTCCAACATCTGTATGTCACCGCAGCAACGTTAGGTGGTGGTTCCAACACTTGTATGTCACCGCAGCAACCTGAGGTGGTGGTTCCAACATCTGTATGTCACCGCAGCAACGTTAGGTGGTGGTTCCAACATCTGTATGTCACCGCAGCAAAGTGAGGTGGTGGTTCCAACATCTGTATGTCACCGCAGCAAAGTGAGGTGGTGGTTCCAACATCTGTATGTCACCGCAGCAACGTGAGGTGGTGGTTCCAACACTTGTATGTCACCGCAGCAAAGTGATGTGGTGGTTCCAACACCTGTGCCCGCGACAGGTACCCATATTTTGGGAGGTTTGGTTGATTCCCAGTGGCAGTCGGTCAGGTAAAAACTTCCGCTCGAGTTCGAATCGAACCAGGTAAGTTCTGGTCGGCAGGCTAGTACACCAACAACACACCACCGCGGCACCCAACAGAGGAGAGAGAGAGAGAGAGATAGATAGAAAGAGACAGAGAGGCGGAGGGAGGATAGATAGATAGATAGATAGATAGATAGACAGACAGACAGACAGACAGACAGACAGACAGACAGACAGACA
Organism: Achatina immaculata; assembly: GCA_009760885.1. Lineage (NCBI taxonomy): Eukaryota > Metazoa > Mollusca > Gastropoda > Stylommatophora > Achatinidae > Lissachatina > Lissachatina immaculata. The sequence goes on from CM019718.1 coordinate 27,307,055, forward strand.
GACAGACAGATAGATAGATAGATAGATAGATAGATAGATAGATAGATAGATAGATAGATAGATAGATAGATAGATAGATAGATAGATAGATAGATAGATAGACAGCATTCTATTACGGGTACCCATTTTTTACCCGCTCTCTCAAAACCAGTGTAACACCCCCCCCCCCCCCCCCCCCCCCCACCAATTCTTACACGACAGGTCAGTATCTAGCTAAGCCAGGGCTGGTCAGTTCCCATATTCTACCAAGTGCTTCTTACGGCCGTAAATCATTGCTGGGTCAGCCCGATGTGGCGGTATTTACTCCAAATATTTAGTCCCCCAAAGACTGGCGGCAGGATGCGCCGATTCGATTACAGATTTCATGGATTCTGGTTAGCGAGACGGATCTAGTATCGTGAGACAGAAAATTCGATGCGGAAAGTTCAGAAGTATCGTAGTTAATGTTGCTGCAGTGAAGTTTTTGAGTGGAATTGATTGGCCCGAAAGGAAAGTCTTCAGAATTTCAAGAAGGATCAAAGGTTCGCGCTGTCATCCTTTCTTTTTGTTTTCATTATTAGCTTAATTATTTATATATTTTTTGTCCCGTGTAACCTTTGTGTAATTTCTCAGTGTCAATAATGATACAATTCTCAGATAGCTATCTGTCTGTCTGTAAACCTTTTCACCTACCTACCTACCTACCTACCTACCTACCTATTTACCTACTTACCTACCTACCTACCTACCTATTTACCACCTATATACCTACTTACCTACCTACCTACCTACCTATTTACCACCTATTTACCTACTTACCTAGCTACCTACCTATTTACCACCTACTTACCTAGCTACCTACCTACCTACCTACCTACGCACCCACTCGTCTGCCTGTCTTTTTGTCTATCTGTCTCTCTGCCTGTCTCATACCTCTCTATATGTCGTGAAAAATATCTCATCTCACACGAGTGAAGTGTGCAGGAAAACTTATGTTATTGTTTTAATTTCAGTTTTTACTTACACCCCCCCCCCCCCTACTTTTTTTTTTTAAAACGAGCCAAAACAAAAAAAAGCTCAGATTTCTCCAGATTTCGGTCAGAAAATTTGTGTAAAAACTTGGATCATTTTCCGGGGAAATTCCTGTGTTATATATACTCCCATTTCTTGTTTTGGGAATTTCCGATAAACGCGAATAATTTGGCCAGAGTTGATGTGTTTTAGGTTTCCAAGAGAAACGACCTTCTTCTGATGAGTCTGACACCATGAGAGCTTTAGAAAACATAATAGTGAGGGGGGGGGGTTAGCTTTATATATGTCTTGTCTTGTCTGCCGTCTCCTTGGAATCACGAGTCGGTGTTTGTTTGGAACTGATGCCTTGGGTCCTCGTGGAAAAGAAGGTTATGATGGTCAGTAAAGTGCAGCCAATACTTTGTGGCAAAGGTTTCTTTTAATTGCAGGATACTCACACGGACGATCCCATATTGTGGGTTGTTTTGGAACCCCAAGCAGAGCTTCAAGCTTGAGGGAACAGCTTCTAAAACAGGTTAATGTCAAAATGATAGATGTACCGCGTTCCGCGTCAGATCCACGCATGACCTCCATATTTTAAACGTACACGCGCCCCCCCTGGCTTTGTCAGTGAACCCCAGGCAACAGCTTTTGGCCTCTGAAGTCCGTCCTCGGCTTGTCGGGGTTTATTATTTCCATCCATTCTTTTCCTTTCTGTCACCGTCTTTGTTTCTTTCCCCCCGCTGTTTCGTTGATAATGGACTCCTGTTTATTCTTCATATCTTTAAAAAAAAAATCTTATCTGTCATCTTTGGAAGAAGGAACCCTTACCTATCATCTCGTACTTGCCTATCGCATCTTCAAGCGAAATCTAATCAGTATAGGACAACAGAGGTGAAAGGTCATGGCTTCCTTCGGGTCTCAAGGTGAAAGGTTAGCATTTTCCCGAATTATACTCACCGTTAGGAAGAAAAGGGACTTCTTACTGGGGGGGGGGGGGGGGGGGATGAAACCAGCCAGGGAAACATGAGTCAAGAACCAAGGTTATGGTAAAGAGTGGAAAACAACGAGGAGAGGGAATTCTTGCTTTACGTGGGTTGAAGCTATCCCAGTGTTATCTTTAGTTTCGCTTTTTAATAAACCTTCGTGTGAAACCATAGACTAAAGAATGTGTAAAATTCTTTTGTTTCGTTTCATTTCTTTTTAAAATAGAAAGTTATTTTTTGCGTTGCCCCAAGAGTACAATGGTGGATGCGGCTGTAATTATGTAAGCAGTTTGTGAATCGCGCTACTGAATGAAGGTGAGATAAATATATACGTTTATTATGTGGCGTTGGTGCTTGGCTTTTGTGATCGTGTTAGCCTATCCATCTTCTGCGGTCTTTGGCACTCAGGACACTGACACAGGTAAATAAATTCAATTACCTTGAAATAACAATAACGGCTGATGCCAGGAATGCACAGATGAAATAAAATCATGAATAGGTAAGGTAAAGTCAGCTTTTTATGATATGAAGAAGATCATGACAAATACGAAAATGTCCCTAAAAGTGAGGGGGGGGGGAGTATTACAGTGCTATGTAGAGACAATAAATATTGCTATATGATTCTGAAACTTTGAGAGTGAACAAAAAGGTGACAAAGAAAGCGTCAACACAAAGATGACAAAGAAAGCGTCAACAAAAAGATGACAATGAAAGCGTCAATACAAAGATGACAAAGACAGCGTCAACGAAAAGATGATAAAGAAAGCGTCAACACAAAGATGACAAAGAAACCTTCAACAAAAAGATGACAAAGAAAGCGTCAACACAAAGATGACAAAGAAAGAGTCAACAAAAAGATGACAAAGAAAGCGTCAACACAGAGATGACAAAGAAAGAGTCAACACAAAGATGACAAAGAAAGCGTCAACACAAAGATGACAAAGAAAGAGTCAACAAGAAGATGACAAAGAAAGCGTCAACAAAAAGATGACACAGAAAGCGTCAACACAAAGATGACAAAGAAAGCGTCAACAAAGAGATGACAAAGAAAGAGTCAACACAAAGATGACAAAAAAGCGTCAACAAAAAAGATGACAAAGAAAGCGTCAACAAAAAGGTGACAAAGAAAGCGTCAACAAAAATATGACAAAGAAAGCGTCAACAAAAAAGTGACACAGAAAAAGGAAGCAAACAGACATAACTTTTGGAGAAAGATGCAGCAAATAGAAAAAAGCAAAGGAAGAGCTTCTCATAGAAGTCTCAGATTAACGCAAACTGGTTAAAATGATCAGAAAAAAGGACAGTAAAATTTCTTGGACATGTCACGAGAAGATAAAAGTTGGAAAAGCTAGTAATCACTGGAAAATTCAAGGGAGAAAAAGGAAGAAAGAAGACTAGGAGAGAAAAATATCCTAGTGGACTTTCCAAGTGACATGGGAAAAGAAAAGCATCTGAATTAGTCGGAAACACCAAGGACCGTGAAAGATGGAGAAGAATTATCGACAGTGCTATCCAACACTACATATATAAATCATCATGTGCCGTGCCGACTGGCGTTGGCTATTAATGCTTCTCCAGAGTACACGATCCTTCATGCAGGCCATCAGCTCAGTTGGTGATCTCCTCTCACACCATCCCGTCAGACTGTCCAGTATCATTTCTCTGGATCTTCTTCCCTCTATTTTTCCTGTTGTTATAATATTTTCAATGCCCCCTCTTCTCATTGCGTTTCATATGAAAGAACATTCTCTCTCTCTCTCTCTCTCTTGGACAAGATGTTTTTATCTCTCCAGCTCTTCTCATACATTCTTCATTAGTTATTTTTGCAGTCCAGGGGATTCACAACATTCTTCTAGTAAACCACATTTCTGCTGCTTCCAATGATTTTTGTGCAGACCTGCCTATTGTCCATGATTCACTTCCATATAACAAGATAGGTTCAATATAGCATTTTAGGACTCGTTTTCTAACATTCATTGATAAGGATTTTTTTTACATAATATGTTTCTCATTCTCTGAAATGCAGTCTTTGCTTGACGTTTTCTGTTCCTAATTTATGTTCTGCATTTCCCATCTGAAGTTATTACTGCTCCAAGGTATTTGAATTTCTGCACCTGCTTTAGAATATTTCCGTTTAATTTTATACTGCGTGTTGATGAATTCTGTTTCTTAGATACAACCATAGTCTCTACCTTTTTTATTGTTCAAAGTAAGCCTTATATATATATATATAACTTTATATAGTTGTAATATGTATATAGATAATTATATAGATAATATAACTTTTCATGGTTAGTTATATATATTAGTTAGTTTTATAGTTATATATATATAACTTTACCGTTACAAAAGCCGAAAAAAGGAGGCATAACGTTTAGATACTCATCTTATTTAGATAAAGTAATTAGTATCTTCAAATTACACTTTATTATATATATATATGCATGCTTGTACCTGGCTTTCACAACAGCAACTGTAGCCTCCTGTTCGCAGGAAATAGAACGTAGATTTAAGCTTTTAGGATTCTGAAACTGCATTCACTCGGGGGAGGGGGAAGGGGGAGCGGTGGGGGATTCGTTTATAACTCTTTTGCTCCAAAACGACACCGGCAGTGTTGGCAACATCTTGCTTGCCTACACTCAGAGGCATAGTTATGCAGAGGAAATGACATGAAAAGTACTACATTTCTAAACCAACCCTTGTTTTTGAATTACAGAATTACTTCCCTTCCACTTTCATTCTACCAAAATTTCTCGTCAAAGTCTTTTTTTTTTTTTTTCTGGCAAAGCATGGAAATGAATTCGGGATTGAAAGAGTTACATTTCCTGTTTAGATGATAAAGGAGCACAAGTGTTTCGTTTCTTCATGAAGCGAAGTTAATGTTTTTATCCACATCAAGTTTGATCTATTGAGTTTTTACGTTGTTTTTTTTTTTTACAATTTACATTTGTTTTTGTTTTTCGTTTGTATCATGTGATCTATCTTCGTTTTCTTATTACTTACGTATTTCGTTCTGTTGTGTGATGAAATAAAACGATAACTGAAATAACATCTTATCCTGTTATTGTAAGCAAACCTTTTACCCCCCGTATTGTGCGCCTAAAAATATAACATTTCATGGCCAGTCAAATTCTGACTGAAAAAATGTGAGCGAAAGTGAAAATCCTGGCCTGTGCACGCTATGCCAACATGGCACATGAATGTAGGTACTTGACCCACATGGGTAAAGGAATTGCCTTCAGCAAAGAAGAATGACTCTGGTGTGCATGGTGAGGTACATCGCAGTTAAATGCATTTTTATAAAAAATTGCGGAGTGCGGTTGGTAGGGGAGGTTATTCACCTACACCATCATTGTAAAGCAGTTGTGTTCAACATTCCAGGTCTCCCCCCGCCCTCCCCCCCCCCCCCCCGAATCCTTACCGCATCGTCTAGAAAGGACTTTCACCAATATACATCATCATCATCATCATCAGTCCTCTGTACTCCCAGTGGAGGATAAGGAATCAGGAAAGGTTCCCCAGCCAATCCTGTATTGACCAGGCTGGGATACCTCAAACCATGTCTTCCGTGATTCCTTTAGTTATTCCTGTATTTGTGTCTCCATGTTCTAATGGCCTGCCTTGCCTTTCCTTGAGGTGTCCGTGTCAAGGCGATATGGGGGTGTCTTGTTTGTTTGTTTGTTTTCCATTCGTAGTAGCTCGCCCATTTCCATCTTCGTCTGTTGACTTCTTTAGTAATGTTTTCGATGACCCATTCTTTTTTTGGTCATTTCCTCGTTTGTCACGCGGTTTTCCTAGTGCATTCACAGAATTTTGCTAAGTCATCTTCCTTCAGATCCCATCAGTCTGCCTTCTGTCCTCTGATTGGTTTTCCATGTTTCGGGTGCATATAATAGAATGGTACGTAAACTGATTTATAGATTCTGAGCTTCAGATTTGTATGGAGAGCGGGAGATTACCAGATGTTTGCTAAAAAAAAAAATAAATTGCTAAAGCCCTGAAAAGCCTGTCCAATTCCTGTGGATATTTTCTTCTCGAGATTGCTGTCTGCTGAAATGAGCTTTCCAAGGAAGTATTCTGCTTCTTCAGCTTCTTTTGTCCTAACTGAGACTCTTCCGTTATTTAATTTTTTTTTTTGGCACATGTTATCTTAGTCTTGTCTGGATGTATTTTGTAATCTGTAATCAGAGACCGGCATCCCCGCAATCCGATCATTCCCATACCTACTCCGCCTTCAGTTCCAACACCCAGAGAACCATGCACCAGCTGATGGAGCCAGTCACACACTGGTTGTGGGTAGCACGCGCTAAACCACTTCTTTCTGAAAAAAAACCCCGCCCACTTCCACTCTTATTGTCCAGTTCGATCATCCCCCGGACGTGATTGTCATCATTCAGCCCGATGTCTTCTTCCACACTCAGCCTGTCCAATGTGGTTCTTGCAGTCTCCATCTTGTCCATTTTTTTTTAACTGATGCCGTAGCCTGCCAGCCTGTCCGCTCTCTCATCGCCTTCGGCCTCCAGCATGGCCCGGGGCAGAGGATTCACGTCACAACTGGATAACCGAGAGCCTTTCAGAAGCTGGACCCACTCTCTGCTGGAAAGAAATGTCTCTTGATTCTCCGTGACATGTTTTGGGAGTCTTGTTACCATGACCTCACGCGAGTCGCCATTGATGTATTATTCACACATACTGATCTGGCTAACTCGTAAATCCAGGTTGTCTTCTCCTCTATGCCTCGTTGAGTATGTGAGAGTAGACCAGTCTCGTCTGCGGAGGTGATTCGCCTCCTTCACCATTACACGAGGAACAGGTTAAAAAAAAAACCTCCATTGAAGGGAAGTAATCATTAAAAAATATTATAAAGAGACTGTTTCGTACACGAGTCTTTTTGTATTTTTTTCTCCAGTCGTTGCGTGCCGTTGATGTGGGGCTACATTTTGACACACTCTCTCTCTCTCCTTTCTCTCACTCTCTCTCACTCTCTTTCCTTTCTCTCTCACTCTCTCCTCTCTCTCATTCTCTCTTTCCTCTCTCTCTCTCACTCTCTCTCTTTCCTCTCACTCTCTCTCTCTTTCCTCTTTCTCTCTCTCACTCTCCCTCTTTCCTCTCACTCTCTCTCTTTCCTCTTTCTCTCTATCACTCTCTCTCACTCTCTTTCCTCTCTCTCACTCTCTCTCTCTTTCCTCTTTCTCTCTGTCACTCTCTGTCACTCTCTTTCCTCTCTCTCACTTTCCTCTCTCTCTCTCACTCTCCTCTCTCAATCTCTCTCACTCTCTTCTCTCTCTTTCCTCTCTCTCCTCTCACTCTCTCTTCTCAGTCTCCTCTCATTCTCTCTCACCCTCTCCTCTACTCTCTCTCTTTCCTCTTTCTCTCTCTCACTCTCTCACTCTTTCCTCACTCTCTCTTTCCTCTCTCTCACTCTCTCCTCTCTCTCTCACTCTCTCCTCTCAATCTCTCTCACTCTCCTCTCTCTCTTTCCCCTCTCTCCTCTCTCCTCTCACTCTCTCTTCTGTCTCCTCTCACTCTCTCCTCTTTCTCTCTCACTCTCTTCTCTCACTCTCTCTCACTCTCTCCTCTCACTCTCTCTTCTCAGTCTCCTCTCACTCTCTCCTCTTACTCTCTCCCTCTCACCTCTCACTATCTCTCTCTTCTCTCTAACTCTCTCCTTTCACTATCTCTCTCCTTTCACTCTCTCTCACTCTCTCCTTTCACTCTCTCTCACTCTCTCCTTCTCTCTCTCTCTCTGTCCTCTCGTACATTCTTTTGCGATGAAAAAAAAAAATCCTTCCCACGATTCCTTTCTTGGTAGAAATTCTTCACTTTAGACTTGAGCTTGCTTTGTTCTGGGAGCAACTTCCCTCACTACTGAGAATCACCGTAATCTACCGCAGTCATTTTCTCTTCCTGTAAAACCCGTAGAAAACGAGGTACGGGACGTAGTCAAATGCCTCATTATCGTTATGTATTTGCTTATCAGCACTGCCCTCCGTGTTCTGTTCTCAGCCCAAAGTCTCGTATATAATTCTTAGCGTTTCTCCCAACCAAGATGTCAGACATCTTGAACGATTTACGGATACGCTCAGTTCCGAGATTAGTCACATCAGTCACGTTAATATCGTCTGAGACTCGTAGAACTTTGTCTAACGATTCCGAAACAGAGCAGATAAGAATAGCCCGCCCACCAGAACTGGTCTTATTCCGAACCTGGTCATTAAGATAAGGGGAGATAAGTATTGCTGGCTGAGGGTTCAATTTTCAGAACCTCTGTCTTTTTTCATCAATCATCTCCCCTGTTTGCTCTTCTCGTTCCGGAAACTAATTCTCGCGTATAAAGATTCCAGGAGTGCGCATGTCCGGAAATGAACCTATCTGACCCGTCTTTTCACGACCCATTGGACGCCACGTCTTTACTTACAGCTTCAGTAATTATTATTTGCAAAGCAAAAGTAATATAATTCATTGACTGGTAACCAGAATTATTGGCTTCCTTTCGCTCTCAAGTATCTGGAAGTTCTGGGCGTGTCAGAGACACTATGGGAGGTGGCGAGTACTTGTACGTTCATTATAGCCTTTCTTTTTTCATTATTATTATTTTTTCACCTGCTGTGTTCTGTATTAGGGTCTCAGTATCATCGCGAACAAGAAAACTCCCATAATCGCTCCACCACCTGTGCCAGCGAGTATCGCACAAAATGTTCATCAGCGGTCCTTCCCATCATTCCTTGATTATGAGTTACTTAGCGAGGACGCCATTTTAGGAACTACAACAGGTCCACATGGCGAAACTAGTCAGCGTCGCTCTGGGCACGAACTCCGTAGCTAAGGCGCCAAACCGAACTAGGACACACAAAGACCGTTACAATTCACATTGGCCGGGCAGACATAACATAAAAACCATCATTCCCCCCCTCCCCCCACACACACTCCCCACACCTATCCAAAGTAAAATCTTTACTTTCTGATGAAACTTCCTTTTCCCTTCTCTGTTTTTCTTATACTATTCCTTTTTTAAATATACATTCTGTTTGTTAACGGTTTTCAAGTTCTGTCACTCGAAAAAGCTGTTATTTTCTTTGCTATTTAGCAAACATTACAGAAGTTAGAGAACTTAGTAACCACTGAAAGAAAGTTCAGAGCAAAAAGAAGAAGAGGGGGGGGGGGCAAATAATAACAAAAATGTTAACGAACTGACCAAGTGCTGCTGAAGGACAAAACACACACACACACACACACGTTTAAGCTGATCGGACACATCAAGAATTGTACACGATTGCAAAGCTTGATCGTCAACGCTGTCCTGGTGGTCATGAAATGAATGAGTTCACGCTTTTTAATTGTCTCTCTCTCTAAATTTTTCAACCCCGTTCCCCCCCCCCCCCCCCTTTTCCAAAAAAATACAGTTAAAAAAAAAACAACCCACAATCCATTAAAAGGCCGTAACTTGATGACGCTGAATGGTTTCGGTATGGCTTGGTTGATTTTTATAATGTCCTGCCGTACGCGCAGCTGATCAAGACCCTGGCCAGCTTCTCCGTTGTTAGCCCCCCCCCCCCCAGTAACATGCAGAAGCTGGTTGACGGGCCAGAGGTAGTTATGCTCCTTGTGATGTCTGCCGGGAAGGACTGCGTGTTTACCAGATTTCCAGCTTCACTCCAGGGTCTGTCGGCCACTGTAAGCCAGAGCCTCCAAGAGAAATTTCGTATTCTGCTGGAAAACTAATTCTCTCTCTCTCTCTGTCTGTCTCTCTCTCTGTCACTTTCTTTCACTCCGGTCTCTCCCCTCTCTTCCTCTGTCTCTTCAAGTCCCTCTCTCCCCCTCTCTCTCTTTCTCCATCCACCCTCAATTCTTCATGAGTATTCCTTCTGTTGTCATCCATTATCCTTCTCTATCTCATAAAACAGAGGAAACCACCTAGGCCCGCATTATCTCTCACTATCTCATCAAACAGAGGAAACTATCTGGGTCCCCATTATCCCTCCCTACCTTATAAAATCGAGGAAACCATCGGGGCCACCATTATCCCTCCTCCCTACCTCATAAAATAGAGGAAACTGTCTGGGTCCCCATTATCCCTCTTCGCTCCCTCGTAAAACAGAGGAAACTGGCCCGTGGCCCCCATAGCGATGCGCACCCTGCACACCTCCTCTTCTCATTTAGTCATGAGGTAACCCACACCCCCATTCGACACATTGCCTGTGTTTCAAACATCTTGGCCACATTGACTACGACACAACAAGTAGGCAGTACCAGCACTTCTACATTCAGACCAGCATTCAAACAAGACACAAACAACTTCAGACGAACCACTGACCACAGGTCTAATGACCACGATAATCCAACACCCAAAGAGGCCATATACTAGTCACAGTCTTCCAGAATGTTCTGAACAAATAAACAAAAAAAATTGTACATACAAGGAACAAAGAGTCTTTTATATGCGGTTATTCCAGTCTCTGTGGACTATACACGCTTGAGTCGAATAGCGTACGACCTTGACCGAAGTGTAATCGCCTATGTGGTTTGATAGTTGGTTTCTGGGGGGGGGGGAGCAGTATATATTGAAACATTAGCCCCCATAAGATCAGATGGGGGGGGGGGGGACATGGCCAGCGATGTAGTGTCTTCGTTGAGTGTGTTTAGTATATTCCCCCGAGCCCACCTCATGTGGTGTAGATTATGTAGTTGTGTATTAATCCGTGATGTAGGATTCTTGTATTTGTGTATCGATATGGAAAATTCAGTGTGGTTTATCGGTGTACTGGATGGGCAACATGTATGATTCGTTTATTATGCTTTTCATGTAGACTGATCACGTGCTGCAGAAGCACAGTTATATGGAGGTGTGTCATGGCAGCGATAGGGATAAGTGCTGTTGCATGTTAGATTCGTAGTGCAGGCTACGTGAAGGGCCAAGAGAGTCCGGGACCCCAAATCCATCAGGTTATCAATATGCAGATATGAGAAGTCATTATCCCATGATACCATGCTTAATTACCCGGCATTGTATTGACATTGTTCATCAAATTGTTTTTTTTCTATCATTGAAGATTGCTTGAAGTATTTTGCGCTGCAATTGATCGTGTTCATCTAATTGTTGTCCATTATGATGACTCCTGTCTTGATGTCATGTTGTTAGCAGCGTCAGTTGTTTGTGTTGTTGCGACATATAGTGAGACTAAAATGCTGTGTCCTTAATTTCAGACTTGGTGATTTGTACTGCATATCGCTATATTGTTGTGTTGGTTGAAAGCTTGAGGAGTATGCATAATTAGCATACAATATACCAAGGAGGGGAGAACCTGGGCTGGCGGTCATGATGGGGGAGCTAGATTGGCCTCGAGTGCGGTAGTAAATTGCCAAGGGTTGTTGGTCTGTAACCATCCTGAGAAAATACTCTTTCCACTAGCTTTAATGTAAACTTGCATCAAACAAGTTTTACACTCTACTGCTCTCCTCCCTTCAATTTCATGTATTCCAATTTCCAGTCCACTTCTCCCTTCAATTTCCTGTATTCCAATCTCCAGTCCACTCCTCCCTTCAATTTCCTATATTCCAATCCCCGATGCTTTCCTCCCTTCATTTTCCTATATTCCAACCTCCACTGCTCTGCTCCCTTGAGCTCCCTACATTCCCATTATGTTCTCTCAACTCCAGACGCCATCATTCCTTTCATCTCAGGTGAGCATTCACAGTTAGCCCAAGGCTGATTGCATATCTTGTAAGTTCCTTATTCACTTGCATGCACTGCATCCTTAAACTGCGGTAGTGATTGATGTACACGCCAGCTATAACCGCTGTTTTCTCCCCCAAGCATACCACTCGAAAGTAGGAGAGAACTAACTAATAGCAAATTTATACCAACGTTGTCTTACCAATATCAAACATGGGCACTAGCCAAGAAACAACAAAATAAAATATCTCCATGCAAAATGAAAGCCTAAGAAAAGCAGCAAATGGTAACTAGGAGGGGCACGCTAAGAAAAAGACGACATAAGACATTTGATAGGAACTGCACCATGCCTGCAATACATAGAGAAACAAAGAATTAAGTGATTTGACCGGCTTAACGCAGGGGGTGAAACTTGATGACTACTCACGACACGGTACCTCTGCTCTAGAGGCCGATACTGGTGAAACATGCCTAAACCGGCTTAACTCAGGGGTGAAACTTGATGACTACTCATGACACGATACCTCTGCTCTAGAGGTCGGTCACGTCCTAAATACACCCATGCTGGGATAATACGCCTAAACCAGCTTAACCCAGGGGTGAAACTTAGTAGTGGCGAGGATTCGTCCTCCTGGACAAAAGCTCTGTCCTGGTCACAACTAGGAAGGGTAGAGGCCACGACCACAAAATACTGAAGTCGGAGACACTGGACCAGTGCAATCTAGTTAGGCAACCACCTCTCACTCGGCGGGGATGTATGCGTATCCTAATCACGCTGAGGTTTTCCAGTGAGAAAGTCCAACCCTGGACTGGATGGGCAACCACCTCTCACCCGGCGGGGATACATTGATATCCCAAAACACGTCGAGGTTTTCCGGTGAGAAAGTCCAACTCTAGATTAAACTAGTGCAACGAAAACCACAATGTCACGTAATCCCGCTTCTGCGACCCACTGAGAATACAGACTCAAGCTCTGCGATACCCTGAACCTCTTGTGGTCCTCTCGGGGATCTCGTATGGTCCTTTCGAGGAGAACCACGGGACCTATCGCGGACCACAGGAGTAAATTCAATAGGATCACGGGGCGGTCTTGGTGGTATAAGCAAACGAAGAAGAAGAAGTGGTTTGGCCACTTAATGAGAATGATGCATATACAGCCATCGGCGAGGGTCTTCAGCCAAAGAACTACACGGCACGGGTCTAAAAGGAAAACCCTGGGAAAAAAATGATAGATGCCATTATAGGAACAATCACGGCATGAACATCACTGAGGCCACTCATATGGGCCACCCAAAAGCGCCAGCTGCATCTCCACTTGGACACTTCACAGCACAATAGAAACGATACGGTAAAGTAATTAAATGATTGACGCCCTAATAATACTTTGCTATATACCGGATGTCAGTTTTGAACAGTGGTCCGTTCCCCCCCCCCCTCCTCCCTTTTTTTTTTTTTCATTTCTCAGGCAGTATCCCAAGCGAACGGCGTTTTTCGTTTAACAGGTTCTCATTTCATGCCTCCCCGTACCCCCGATCCTCCCGCCCTTCCCCAGGAAGCTGATAAGACCCAGGTTGAGAACCGCTGATATCTGTTTCGGGCGCCTTTTGGACTGAATCACGCGGACACGTATGGACAAATTAATGTCCACTGAATTTTGACATTATTTATTGATACCATGAACATTGGGATCTTTTGTATTTTCGGCGCCTGCCCTTTTGTGAACCGGCCAGCAGTGAAAGAGGAACTCAGTGTCCCGGGACTGGGTGTCGTGGAGGACCCGTAGGGTATGTTTGTCAAGCAGATACAGAGGTAGCTCTTCCCCTTCCCTTGCATTCCCTCCTCGTGGCACATGGAGCGGCAGGGGAATCTCATATATCATAGGGAGCTGTCTGCTTCTGTATAACAGAATGTTCCGCTGCTGTTAGTTCTGTGTTTGGTGAACTACTGCCACCGATATGTCGGTAATCCGTTAAATTAGAAGAACTAACTTTTCCTCTCTCTCTCTCTCTCTCTATTTTCCTATCCTTTCTAAGATATTTAGATATTCATCCCACATGGCAGCGCGGGCCAAACTGGCGATCATACGGAACTGCACTAACGAAACACCCGGTACCGGAAACGTAAATACGGTACAAAGAACGCGTGAAAGAAAAGGGCGGCCACTGGAGGAATGGATGTTCAGGAGAATTTTATGCTGCAGAATAAGGTAGCAGGCCGAGCTGTCGTGTCTTAAATGTGGTGTTTTCAAGATGGAAATGTTTCTAAACGTATTAAGAGGATTGTGACAGTGTTGGCCAGTTACTGTGGTAAAATAAGTGTTTTCTTTCTTTCTCTCTCTTCTTCTTTCTCACTCTCTCTTGTACTCTATCTATCTCTCTTTCTCATTCTCACGTTTACTCTCTCTCTCTCTCTATCTATCTATCTATCTATCTATCTTCTTCTTTCTCACTCTCACTTTTACTTTCTCTCTCTCTCTCTCTCTCCTTCGTTCGCATTCTGACTTGTGCTCTCTCTCTCTCTCTCTCTTTCTCATTCTCACTTTTACTTTCTCTCTCTCTCTTTCTCATTCTCACTCTACTTTCTCTCTCTCTCTCTTTCTCTCTCTCTCTTTCCCTCTCTTTCTCATTATCTTTTCCACTGTTTCTCACTCTTATTTTTACTCTCTCTTTCTCTCTCTTTCTCACTCTCGCTTTTACTTTCTCTTTCTCACTCTCCCTTTCTTTGTCTCTGTTTCTCTCTCATTCTCCAACAATCACTCTGTTTGTAACATAGTGCCTTGTAAGTTATGTTTGTAGTATTTGTACAGCTTTGTAAATTAGGATATTATTGTTATTATTAATGTTAGCATTTTTATTATATTTATGATCATAATTGAAAAGTAAGGAGCGATGGGAAATATGAGAAAATGTGGGAGAGAAACTCTCACGGAAATAGTAGCAATGTTACGACAAGGACAAGATTCAATTCAATTCAAGTGCCGTGCCGCGTGGCGTGGCGTAGGCGATCATTTCTCTCCTCAGTTCCCTGTCTTTAGACTTGATTATGAGATCCGCCAGTGACTTTCTTCATAGCCACACTGACAGCCCATCCAGTAACTTCTTTCTCTGTCTTCCTCTGTCTCATCTTCCTTTAGTTTTTCATTTGCCACAGTGTGTTCCAATTTCCCTCTTCTCAGGAAATATCCTGTAAGTCTCGCTTGCCTGCCTCTGATCTTTGCTATAATTTGCTTTTTAACTCCAGCCTCTCTTAAGACTTCTTCATTGACAAGATGGGCGCGGATAAGGACGGATTAAATAACACGCCCAGAATACAATAGTTCTCACAGAATACAATAGTTCTCACAGGAGTAACCTCAACAAGTAACTCAGCACAGGGAAACGGACACTGTGTAAACAGATACCGACTAATTCCCGACATTTACGACCTGAAATTAACAAGTGATTGGAATAAACCCTGATAATAATTGAAAAGACAGATTTTACGCAACAGACTTACTGACAGGTGAGGTATACTTGCTTATCTTAGGACGCAGTTTAGACACATGAATAGACCAGCCGACCAACAAGATGACAAAAGGGGACGGGGGGGGGGGGAAAGGGGGACCGACTCATCCTGAATTCCAGTCAGGACCCAGTCAATATGCAGTCAACCAGCTGACCAATAGAAAGATCTAGAGGTGTGTCATATTGATATATGACAAGCATGTAGTTTGTTTTTTTTAAACAGAGATAGATAGTGAGGACGACTGAGATAGAAAAGAAAGAGAAAGACTGGGATAGATGGATAGAAAGGTAGATTTAGATAGAGGATAGAAATGGTTAGAAGCTGCAGCAGTTTAGGAGAAAAATAAGATAGTATTTCAAGTTATAAAGTGATTATTGCGTGAGAAATGCAGAAGATTTGATGTTTTAGAACTTTGTGTAATATGCTTTCAGAGATGCTTCCGTTTGACACTTGTATGTTTGTTTGATGAACATTAAAGGTGAACTATAATTTGATTCAGGAACGAACCGTCTGAATTTTATGGTGACTATGTGTGTTAAGATTTCGGTGTTGTGGTGAATCATATAGTATCAAGTGTAGCGACGTTCTGAAATTGCGAAGTGAATAAAAAGAGGACGTAGTAATGTGTATTAATAATTTAAAAGTGACACGGAATATCAAATGTTGTCATGGCCACAACGACTATTCATCGTATAAAATATGCTGACAATCAGTGATTAGTTCAACGTAGCAGCATTCAAACAGACAACAGTAACATCATAGTTTTATCTAATTCGAACTCCTAAACAGTTATAAAACAGTAAATATTAGAACCTAACATTATTATCTCTCTCTCTCTCCCTCCCTCCCTCCTCCGCCCCCCCCCCTCTCTCTCTCTCGACCATTTTCTATTTTTCTCTATCTTTTATTTCTTTGTGTTTGTTTTTGAATGTTATATTTGAAATAGGCTTTTTGCCGAAATTTTGGACTGTTGTATGAAATCATTTATACGTGCTCACTTACTTTCTACCATTTTTGTTTCTTCCCACTTTCCTCAGTCTTTCTGTCTTTTTTTGGGGGGGGGGGAGGGAGGGGGAATTGAACCATACATTACCAACTACTTCATTACTATAGAGAAAACTGATGACGGTACAGATGAGAGAGCTTCATCAAGAACAGAGAGAGATACCGATTTCTGGGGACACAGAGACAGAGCGAACTCATGCAACAGAATATGTGTCTCAGGGGACGCAACCATGTAAAGTTAACGCCCCTGAATTTGTTTATACGCTCGGGCCATCGGGATGATTGCGTCTGGTTTTGTTTTGTTTTATTTTTTTTAACTCAGTTGTCTGGGTTTTCGTCAACTGTTGTGAGAATGTAGTACTGCTCTTGTGTAGCGGTTATGTCATCTTGGGAGAGACTTATATCTCTCCACTTGTTGTGTTTTGTTGTTTCCTAGTGGATTCCAGCTGACTGTAGCGGAAGATGCCACCAGAACGTGTTATCCGTAACCTGTGGTTTGATATGTCACTCGACGTACTTCTTCTACTACTCAACATCATCATCATCATCATCATCCTGAGTCAGCATTAAATTAATCTGATGTTCCTAGAGGTGGCGCTGGTATCAGCCATGTGAGAGTGTGAGAGATATCTTACCTGGGTCCATACCACGTGTGTATCAAGAAGAATAAGTCACGTTTTCGATGTGCAGTTTTGTATACTTCTTTAAACCATCCAGCTAGACGCTCCATGTGAAGACACTAACTCTGTATACTTCTTTAAACCATCCAGCTAGACGCTCCATATGAAGACACTAACTTTGTATACTTCTTTAAACCATCCAGCTAGACGCTCCATATGAAGACACTAACTCTGTATACTTCTTTAAACCATCCAGCTAGACGCTCCATGTGAAGACACTAACTCTGTATACTTCTTTAAACCATCTAGCTAGACGCTCCATATGAAGACACTAACTTTGTATACTTCTTTAAACCATCCAGCTAGACGCTTCATGTGAAGACACCGACTTTGTATACTTCTTTAAACTATCTCACTAGACGTTCCATATGAAGACACTGGCGTTGTATACTTCTTTAAACTATCTCACTAGAAGCTCTGTATGAGGACACTGACTTTGTATACTTCTTTAAACCATCTCACTAGACGCTCCATATGAAGACACTGACGTTGTATACTTCTTTAAACCATCTTACTAGACGCTCCATATGAAGACACTAACTTGTATACTTCTTTAAACCATCCAGCTAGACGCTCCATATGAAGACACTAACTCTGTATACTTCTTTAAACCATCCAGCTAGACGCTCCATGTGAAGACACTAACTCTGTATACTTCTTTAAACCATCTAGCTAGACGCTCCATATGAAGACACTAACTTTGTATACTTCTTTAAACCATCCAGCTAGACGCTTCATGTGAAGACACCGACTTTGTATACTTCTTTAAACTATCTCACTAGACGTTCCATATGAAGACACTGGCGTTGTATACTTCTTTAAACTATCTCACTAGAAGCTCTGTATGAGGACACTGACTTTGTATACTTCTTTAAACCATCTCACTAGACGCTCCATATGAAGACACTGACGTTGTATACTTCTTTAAACCATCTTACTAGACGCTCCATATGAAGACACTAACTTTGTATACTTCTTTAAACTATCTCACTAGAAGCTCTGTATGAAGACACTGACTTTGTATACTTCTTTAAACCATCTCACTAGACGCTCCATATGAAGACACTGACTTTGTATACTTCTTTAAACCATCTCACTAGACGCTCCATGTGAAGACACTAACGCTAGCTTTCGTTAGCCAACTTGAGTGGACACAAGGACTGCCACAGTAGTGGATGTGCATTATATGGGATATATCAAAGGTTAATTGTCATATTGAGCGATGATACTGATGATGACGATGATATTTGATCATGATATTTGATCATATATGATCATAAAATATGATAATTATTACGATTATGATGGTGATGGTGATACAGCGCTGCTGATGCCGGTGATAATTATAATCATGATGATGGTGATGCTAATAACGATGATGATGATTCTGATGTTGAGTTGATGATTTTGATGGCGATTACGATGGTGGTGCGATTACGATGGTGGTGGTAATGGTAAGTGTGTGGTGGTGATGATGATTGTTATGGTCATGTTATGGTCGTGATGATGGTGGTGATGACAACGACAATGATGATGATGTTATTGGTGGTGGTGATGATGATTGTTATGGTCATGTTATGGTCGTGATGATGGTGGTGATGACAACGACAATGATGATGATGTTATTGGTGGTGGTGATGATGATTGTTATGGTCATGTTATGGTCGTGATGATGGTGGTGATGACAACGACAATGATGATGATGTTATTGGTGGTGATGATGATGATGTTAGTGGTGGTGATGATGATGTTAGTGGTGGTGATGATGATGATGGTGGTGATGATGACGACGCACGAACAATCCACAATGTGGAAATTCACTTAGTTTTATACCTACCAGAAGTAAAGTAAAGGTAATCCTGCCATGCAGGAACGTAGGGATATGGTGTTAGTGCCCATATTTTCCTTGACCTGTCAGCACACTAGAGGGTGATGTGGTCAGTATCACGCCTGGCCGCCTTTCCTTCCCCAACTCCAGAAGAAGTCGGGGTACCCATTTCTACAGCTGGATGACTTGGGTGCCTCCGGCCGGATTCGAACCCCCGACCTTTGCCATGAGAAACCAGTGCACTAACCACTTCGCCACTCAGACCTGAAGTACGGTAATCTAAATCAGGTATAAACCCAGGAACTTTTTTTTTCTTCCCAGGTGTTTCAGCACCGAGATTTGTATAACTGAAAAGTGAGCACAGTTCACACATGTAATCTCTGAGCGTGAGTGTGTTCTGTGTGTATGTGTGTGTGTGTGTTTTTAATCTTGTTCCTGTTATCGGACACATCACTTCCTGTTGACACCAGGCAGTCCCAGAATCCCTGGAAATAATTTCGGGATATGTAATTATTTTTAGTTCTTTCGTTTTATTCTCGGGAGTTTTGGACTCGTTTTCTTGTATATCTTGTAGCTAGATCTTACAGAGATGGTCTATCTCAGAGACACATATTTCTTTATTTTTCATTTCATAGCCAGTTTTCTTTCTTTCAGTCGGTCCTTCTTTCTTTCTGTCCGTCTTTCTTTCCTTCTGTCCGTCCGTCTTTCTTTCTTTCTTTCTTTCGTTTTCTTTCCTTCTTTTCTTTCTTTCTTTCTTTTGTTCTTTCTTTCTTTTAAGTTAGATATTTATTTGTTTCATTTAATTTCCTTTCTTCTTTCTTTCCTTCTTTCTTCCTTTTAAGTTAGATATTTGTTTCATTTAATTTCCTTTCTTCTTTCTTTCTTACTATCTCTTTTTACTTCTTTCTGTCCCTTAACACCTATTATTTTTTATTATTTAAAAACTCTTTGCTACAGTTATTTCTACCTCTTATTAGAAAAAAAAACCCCACCTACCCGGGATGTTTCTGGGTCGTAGATTGTCGAAGATATATGACTGTTAGCTCTGTATATCACATTGCACCTTTTAGAACCGCTACTTCAGAGAACATATTGGCACAAAAATTTGTAGCTAGTAAATACATCAAGAGCCGGATTACCTGCAGAAGCCGGTGTACACCTGTCGCAGGTTCTCTGTGGATTTATAAACATAGGCTGTCAGGCAGGGGGCCTGTCAGATTTGTCATGGTCTAATGAACGAGCTGGGTACAGGCATACATACACATATACAGAGAGAGAGAGAGAGAGAGAGAGAGATGGAGAGATTCTTTCCTCTAGCAAAGAGATTCTTTCCTCTAGCAAAAAGAGAGAGAGATAGAGAGATTCTTTCCTCTAGCAAAGAGAGAGAGAGAGAGAGATTCTTTCCTCTAGCAGAGAGAGAGAGAGAGAGATTCTTTCCTCTAGCAAAAAGAGAGAGAGAGATTCTTTCCTCTAGCAGAGAGAGAGAGAGAGAGAGAGAGAGAGAGAGAGAGAGAGAGAGATATTCTTTCCTCAAGCAAAAAAAAGAGAGAGAGAGAGATTCTTTCCTCTAGCAAAAAAAGAGAGAGAGAGATTCTTTCCTCTAGCAAAAGAGAGAGAGAGAGATTCTTTCCTCTAGCAAAGAGAGAGAGAAAGAGAGATTCTTTCCTCTAGCAAAGAGAGAGAGAGAGATTCTCTCCTTTACCAAAGAGAGAGAGATTCTTTCCTCTAGCAAAGAGAGAGAGAGAGAGAGAGATTCTTTCCTCTAGCAAAGAGAGAGAGAGAGATTCTTTCCTCTAGCAAAGAGAGAGACCTCTTTCCTCTAGCAAAGAGAGAGAGAGAGATTCTTTCCTTTAGCAAAGAGAGAGAGAGAGATTTTTCCTCTAGCAAAGGGAGAGAGAGAGAGAGATTCTTTCCTCTAGCAAAGAGAGAGAGAGAGAGATTCTTTCCTCTAGCAAAGAGAGGGAGAGAGAGAGAGAGAGAGAGATTCTTTCCTCTAGCAAAGAGAGAGAGAGAGAGATTCTCTCCTTAAGCAAAGGTTGTCTGAGTTCACAGATGAATGTTATAGAAAGGGTTTCTAATGAAGCTGATGCGGCGAGCGTAGATGAGCACTGAGGGTTACTGCGTGTTTTGTAGCTCAGCGGTTGTCTGCCCATGAGAGCAAAGAGAACTTGGGGTCTTCACAGATAATACAATAATCTGGTTCATCACTTGCTGTTGCCCACTTACCTGTATCACTGTCATCCTGGTAGTTCCCCCACCCCTCCCCTTTCCGCCATGAACTTTCTGTCAAAAATATGGGCTTCATAACTGAGCAGTTTTCTGAAAACCATGTTTGAGAGAAACGCTGTGGTTAAAGAGAAGGAGGATGACAGTACAGGCGAGTGGGTTTCATCAAAGACAGAGACAAAGGCAGTTTTCTAGGAGTATCGAAGCGGAGCATTTGCTGGAGACACAGTGGAAGCTAACTGTCATAGTGTAGGCAGTTTAGAAAGATGATGGTGGTGATGGTCTTGACACATGGACTTTGAGAAGGATAGGGAGTGGGCTATTGAAGAAATTTATTCAACGAGCTGCTAGCAGATTCAATTCCCTTAATGTATCTAAAAGAAAAAAATATGTATAATCACCCAGAAACATCTCCATGGCACATGATGGTGATGGTAGAAATGAGCAGTATGCAGCACAGCTGTGGCAAAATACAAAGGATGGCAGAAGACCGTGAGAGATGGATAGAATTTGTTGCTGCCCTGTAAGACGCCACAGGGCGTCTGGGCAGTGATTGGTTAGCCTGTCGCCGACCAAGGACACGGATGAATGATAGGGACGATGATGATGACGATAGAGACGATGATGATGACGATAGAGACGATGATGATGATAAGGACGATGATGATTTTCACTAATTGTCTCTTGGAACTGAGTTCACTTTAAAAAAAAAAGATCCTAAACTTTAAAGCCATGGATTAGGTGGTAAATCATTTGTACACCATAATGATAAAAGATAACCGCGGGTTATAAAGATAGATAAGGTCTTATCACGCATACTTTCATTGACCTGTCGGCCCAGGAGACTAGAGAGTAATGTGGTCATCATCAGGACTGTTCGTCTGACCTTTCCCGGCACCAGGAGGTGTCAGGTGCCCAGATCCACAGCTGGATAACTCTGGCTCCTCCACTTGGATTTAACCCACCGACCCTCTCCGTGAAATACTAGTGCACATACCACATCGCACAAACTCAGGCGCCCAGTACACTTTTAACAAAACATGAAATTTTCACTTACTTTGCTTTATCGCTGGAGAATGTTTGTAATTCAAGGTATCGTACGCGTCTGTACTTAGAACGGATGGGATCCCCCGCGGCGCGGGTCGTAATCTAGGGCGAACCACAAGAGGCAAGCTTATAATTATCCGGCCCAACAACTGCACACTATCGGAACTGACAGAGCAGGGTTCATTAAGTCAGGCTCCTCGGGAGTCTTCAAGCACGCAACAGGCGTCGTTGGCATCCCCATTCTCCTGGGGCCCATCTTTAGCTCCGCGTGCTGGACTTCTTC
This sequence comes from Achatina immaculata, assembly GCA_009760885.1. Taxonomy (NCBI): domain Eukaryota; kingdom Metazoa; phylum Mollusca; class Gastropoda; order Stylommatophora; family Achatinidae; genus Lissachatina; species Lissachatina immaculata. Next base: position 27,329,277 of record CM019718.1, read on the forward strand.
TCACGTGTCTGGGGCACAAACACACACACACATACACAAAAAAACACCTTGATATGGCAGAACTATTCTCATTCAGATATGCTGGGTGATCATAATGTCCTTCTTGATTAAGCTTGGAAGGTAACATACAAGACTGGGCAGAACACAGCCTGGATACTCGAGTCACTCACCTTCAAGACAAAGGCAGCGAGGAAACTGAAGATTCGTTACCGCCAACTTTCGAACCGAGGACACCACATGATGATGATGATGATTAAGAAAATCATATTTTAAAAAACTATGCTAGACAGAAACAAAAAATAAGATTTTTAAGGGCATGCATCTTTCCCATAGCAACATATGCCTGTGAGACCTGGACACTTAACAAAACAGCTGAGAAACACATAAATGCCTTTGAATGTAAATGCTACAGAAGAGTTCTCCAAATATCGTGGACACAAAAAAGAACAAATATATCTATACTACAAGAGCTTAATATTGAAGAAGGCTGGCTAGTGAAGAGGATTAAAGAGAGAAAACTTAAATATTTTGGACACATTAAACGTCATGATAATTTAGAGAAGACCGTATTAGAAGGATACATAATGGGAAAAAGAAAAAGAGGAAGACCAAAACGAAGATGGCTGCAAGACATTGTTGACGATCTGGAAATGGATGCAACAGCAGCAGGCCATCTTGCTCACAACCGAGAGGCCTACAGGAGTGCTGTTTGGGAGGCAAAGTTCCGCAAGGACATGCAAATGAATGAATGAATGAGACAGAAACAGAAAAACTTAAAGACTTTTTTTTTAACTGCAAAAACTTATCTATATTCCTTGGCATCTCCATGCCGTAAGGTTAAGAAAAAAAAAGGTAAAATTCCCGCGAGATGCTGGTCAACTTGGGAAAGACCACATTACTTTCAGGGAAGCTGTGAGGGGTGACAACGTGGTGGAAAGGACACGTCAGATGAAGATTTGTGTCAGTAATAAAGCTGGCTGACGTGTAGCTTCATCCCTAACGTGCAATGCCAAACAGCCTCAGTGTTGGTTTTCCATCTAGCCCTACCCGTGATGTTTCTGATCAGTTCAATTGCTGTTCGTTTCCCATGCCACGTGGTCAGCCAGCTGAGATATTTTATCTCACGGGCTTCCTTCCTTCCTCCTTTTTTTTCTCATGAGTTTTCCAGTGACTACCAGGTTCTGTATTCTAAAGACATGCCCAAGGAATTTAGATGGTGTCTTTTTTTTTCTTATGATTGTATCTAGTTTTGGCTGATTTTAAACTTATTTCAGTACATCTTTGTTTTTGGGTGGGTTTTATTGTTTTTGTTGTCTGTCCAGGCTATTTGCTGCAGTCGAGTGGCAAAGTGGTTAGTGCACTGGTCTCTCATGGCGAAGGTCGGGGGTTCGAATCCGGCCGGAGGCACACAAGTCACCCAGGCTGTAGAAATGGGTACCCGACTTCTTCTGGAGTTGGGGAAGGAAAGGCAGCCAGGCGTGATACTGACCATATCACCCTCTAGTGTGCTGCCTCAGGTCAAGGAAAATATGGGCACTAACATCATATCCCTGTGTGCCTCTAAGGCATGACAGGATTACCTTTACCTTTTTTTTTTACCATCAGAACTAACTGCAGAAAACTACTCATATACAAAATATGATTCATAGTAATAGATGAATTCAGTAACGTTTTGATATACGAGAAATTTATATATATATATATATGTTACATTTACATATATCCGTTATTTTTAATGTTCAGTAGTACGTTTTCCATGAGCTGCCCAAGAATCAAATATTTAGACCCAACCCGCCATGTTGCAGAGGTCTCTTCGGGCAGTTATTAATTTCCGAGCGGAAATGTTCACGACTTTAGTTCCGAACTTACTTACTTCCCCCTGCCTCATGAATAATGAAAATCTCCACCTGATATTAGCGATTTAATTTCCTATCGGAAGTGCCAGGGTGTGGAAAGTGTCATTCAAGAACATGGAGTCTTAAAACGGGATTGGACCATGTTTTTAAAACCATCTTTGCAAACGGTATAGAAATAGATCAGTGTGCTTTCTTTTCCTCGGGTGAGGTAGAGAAAGGGTCTTGGTTATGTTACAATGTCCTCTTTTGTCTCTCCGGCTTAGTTTACAAAATAGGAGTTTGTAACAGTGCTGGATCAAATGATTGGCCTACAGATGATCTATTCTTCCTATGGTCTGCTTTCCATAAGCTGCTCCTATCTATGCCGTCATAAGCTTTCTTGAAGTCAGTGAAGATATTATGTACTTTTTCCATATTCCCAGTACATTTCTGCTCTTTATGTTGGAGATATTATTATTAGAAAAGCAGAAACATACAAATATCTTCAACAGAAGCAATACAGTAAGCGAGGAAATTAAAAGTACGGTACAGATAGGGAATAAAATATACTTTGCCTTGCAAAACCTGCTAGAATCCAAAGTCCTGTCCCAAAACACCAAAATAACAATCTACAAAACTATAATAAGACCAGCCGTCATGTATGGATCAGAAACGTACACCAAAAGAAATATGAATAACAATTGCAGATCTTTGAGAACAAGATTCTAAGAAGAATCTTTGAGCCCATAAAGGATACCAGCAGGGGAGAGTGGAGAGCTAGAAAGAACACTGAACTGAACAGCTTATTTAAATCCCAGCGAATTATAAATCTCTTGAAACTGAACAGACTACGCTGGCTGGGGCATGTAGAAATTATGGAAGAGAACAGACAAACGAAAATTATGTGTGCACAAGAGATGAGGGAAACAAGACTAAGGGTAGAACAAGACAGAAATGGAAAGACAACATAGAAGCAGATATAAAAGAAATTAGTATCACCAACTGAAGAGAGAAGATTAGGAAAAGAGAGGAATAGAGGCAAACTTTATCTATAGCAGTGAGCCTTAATGGCTCGGACAGCTGAGGAAGAAGAAGAGTGCTACATAAAGAGGTAAAATCCCCGTTTCCGTGTCATTAAATTATATTGGGATTGGTATTAGGCCCATATTTCCAAGACTTTCGGCACATGAAAGTGTAATGTTGTCAGTATCACGTCTGGCCCCATTTACCTTCCCAGAGGTGGGGTCTGGGGTAAATCTTCGTGGTTGACAGCATTTACCTTCCCAGTGGTAGGGACGGGGAAATCGTCATGGTTGGTTACATTTACCTTCCCAGTGGTAGGGACTAGGGAAATCTTCATGGTTGGTTACATTTCTCTTCCCAGTGGTAGGGACTAGGGAAATCTTCATGGTTGGTTACATTTATCTTCCCAGTGGTAGGGACTAGGGAAATCTTCATGGTTGGTTACATTTCTCTTCCCAGTGGTAGGGACTAGGGAAATCTTCATGGTTGGTTACATTTCTCTTCCCAGTGGTAGGGACGGGGAAATCTTCATGATTGGTTACATTTATCTTCCCAGTGGTAGGGACTAGGGAAATCTTCATGATTGGTTACATTTCTCTTCCCAGTGGTAGGGACTAGGGAAATCTTCATGATTGGTTACATTTATCTTCCCAGTGGTAGGGACGGGGAAATCTTCATGATTGGTTACATTTCTCTTCCCAGTGGTAGGGACGGGGAAATCTTCATGATTGGTTACATTTATCTTCCCAGTGGTAGGGACTAGGGAAATCTTCATGATTGGTTACATTTCTCTTCCCAGTGGTAGGGACTAGGGAAATCTTCATGGTTGGTTGCATTTGTCTTCCCAGTGGTAGGGACTAGGGAAATCTTCATGGTTGGTTGCATTTGTCTTCCCAGTGGTAGGGACTAGGGAAATCTTCATGGTTGGTTGCATTTGTCTTCCCAGTGATAGGGACGGGGAAATCTTCATGATTGGTTACATTTATCTTCCCAGTGGTAGGGACTAGGGAAATCTTCATGATTGGTTACATTTCTCTTCCCAGTGGTAGGGACTAGGGAAATCTTCATGATTGGTTACATTTCTCTTCCCAGTGGTAGGGACTAGGGAAATCTTCATGATTGGTTACATTTATCTTCCCAGTGGTAGGGACGGGGAAATCTTCATGATTGGTTACATTTCTCTTCCCAGTGGTAGGGACTAGGGAAATCTTCATGATTGGTTACATTTATCTTCCCAGTGGTAGGGACGGGGAAATCTTCATGATTGGTTACATTTATCTTCCCAGTGGTAGTGACGGGGAAATCTTCATGATTGGTTACATTTATCTTCCCAGTGGTAGGGACGGGGAAATCTTCATGGTTGGTTACATTTCTCTTCCCAGTGGTAGGGACTAGGGAAATCTTAGTTGTGGGGAAAAACGACCAGCATATATCGGGTGAAGGAGAAAGTTCCTCAGAGGAAAGACTGGACAAGTTAGGGTAGGACTCATAGCTAAGCTCTCTTTGGTTTTTAGTCCTGCGACTATTGTATCCTCAGAAGTCTAACCTGACAACGGTGGGCCCGAAGATTTCTTGAGACAGAAACGTGAATGTGTGTAAACGAACGAATAATTAGTGTATAGGTATATAACTATACACGAAGCCACTGCAGTAAAGCTGTGATGACAAAATATATAAACTAGAAACAAAAGTAGGAACAGCTTTATTACTTAACGAGCACACAGTTGTCACATTCTGGTGTGAACATTAATCATACAAAAAACACACGGGACGAAGAAATAGAGAGACAAAATATAAAATATAAATTCACTTGAATGCTATGTAAAAAATAGGAATGGAAAAAAAATAGAATAAAATAAAATGAAACTTAGTTGTTCCTCTACACTCCACCATGCGTACTTCTGGACACATCCTCTAACAAGTCACATCTAAGTGCTCCATTCATTTGATTGTATTCTGTTCATTTATGTTCGCGCTGGACTGTGGCTGATAACTAAATTGCTATAGGTTCTCTACCTGGCAGGTATTTACTACATAACATGCAGAAAAATAGGCTGTAATTTGAGTAAGAAAAATTTTTGCACTCAAACTTTGGCGCCATACAGCTCTCTCAGGGTACACCCTTTGAAAAATTGTGAGAAGATCTTGTCTAATACAGGCACTCTCGATCTTGTAGATGACATGTTTATTAGCAGGCAAGTAGATGACAAGTTTTATGAGGAGGCAAGTAGATGACAAGTTTTATGAGGAGGCAAGTAGATGACAAGTTTTATGAGGAGGCAAGTAGATGACAAGTTTTATGAGGAGGCAAGTAGATGACAAGTTTTATGAGGAGGCAAGTAGATGACAAGTTTTATGAGGAGGCATGTAGATGACAAGTTTTATGAGGAGGCAAGTAGATGACAAGTTTTATGAGGAGGCAAGTAGATGACGCGTTTTCTGAGCAGGCAAGTAGATGACAAGTTTTTTGAGCAGGCAAGTAGATGACAAGTTTTTTG